>SNQJ01S0061249.1:93030-129432 GCA_010110895.2 Picea sitchensis | reverse complement strand
GGTTCCTACTCAGAAAGGAAAGAACCAAAACATCCTGTCCTCTGGAAACTTTCATTAGTGTTAGCCAGAAACTGGGTTAGGGATCTCTGCTCAGAAAGGAAGGGATCAAACTTCTCTGTTCTCTGTAAACCTCAACCTCACAAGTGTGCTCAGACAGAGGTAAGGCTCAAGGCTCTTGCTTAGAAAGAAAGGAACTCGTGGCTTTGTTTTCTGTTAGATAGAGTTAATTGTTTTCTGCATTGTTGTTTTCATGAAAGAGTGTTAATGCTAAAGTCTCTGTTTGAGAGTAAGGGTCCTATTCTCTGATTACATAATAGTTGTTCTTTCCCATTGCAAGTGTTATTTTAATTGTAATCCAGGATTCTTAAATTGATCTTTAAAGTTTTGCAATAGGGAAGTTACTTTCTTGTGATTTGATACAGAACTTCAGTTTAATTGAACAAGTGAGATTGGTATTAGTTTCTTTACTACAACACTAAGCTGCTTTTGGAATTGAGAATATATAGTGCGTGGCTACCTTTGAAATAAAAGACTTCCCTGGGTTGATAATTTATGTTTCACTTGGTTGTTTGAAATCAATTAAGCAATTATAGTGACCAACAGAGCTCTACTTAAAAAAATAGTTTTTAGAGCATGTACATGCCATGCACCACTACTACCCACGTAGATATGCCTATTGCATGCTAGACAACCCACGTATACCTTCAAAATTTTCAAAAATTAAAAAGTTGTAAGGAATTTGGTGGAATTTATGGCTTATTGGAGGTTTACCAACCAATTCACCTACTATAGCCCATCCCCCAACTGAATAACCATCCTTTTGTCACATAAAAGGAGGTGTTGGGCTATCATTTCGGAACCAAGCATAAGAACAATGAAACTCTGCCCAATTTCACTTCCCTTCCTTGCCCAAGCATTTGCAACCTTTTGTGACTTACTACCTCAACATTCTCTCTTCAACCCCCTTTCTTCCATTCAATCCATTCCCTTTCCTTAAGGTGATTAGTAGATTGTGAGAAAATACTTATTAAAGGTGCACTTGGAGCATTGTAAAGAGGAACCTGGACCAAGTTAGAGGAATGGTGGATGACAAGGATTGTAAGTTTCAGTCTTTTTTTAATGAATGAAAGAATCTCTTTTCCGTGTCCTAAATGATGATGTTTTAT
Organism: Picea sitchensis; assembly: GCA_010110895.2. NCBI lineage: Eukaryota > Viridiplantae > Streptophyta > Pinopsida > Pinales > Pinaceae > Picea > Picea sitchensis. The sequence goes on along the minus strand of SNQJ01S0061249.1, from coordinate 128,266 downwards.
GTCTTTTCTTTGATTTATACATAGCATTTGATATATAACCCTAATTTATGAATAGAAATAACATGCTTGTAGCCTTGTTTTCCTAGTCTTGGATGTAGGTCAACTTTGGGAGAAGAATTGTAGTCTTTGGAGCTATAGAGCTTGATGAGATCATCAACAGACCTTGGATAAAAGGTACAATTACCTATCTTCTCTTTTACTTCTTTTTGTTAATTTATTTTGGTATGTTTGGGGTACTGTAGAAACTGGATTGACTTTTAGGAAGTCATTTTCTATGTCTATATCCTAAACCCCAGTATAGTTATAGGGGGATTTTCCTGCTAGCATAATTGGCGACCATACTGGGGAATCTTTCTAGGGTTTTTAGAGGGAGGTTTTTTGGATTTTGTTGATTGGCTTCTTGTTTTCCTTTTGAGTTTCAGTCAAGTCTACTAAGTCTTTTAAGGGTTTTTTGTCACCTGAAAGGTGGATACAATTTTTCCCTGCCCTGTTAGTCTTCCTTGTCTTTTTATTTTTTGAAAAGTCTCAGAGGTGTATGCATCGTCTTTCGGGTCATCCCACGTACATACGCTCTCTGCACGGTAGATAGTCCACATACATATGCAGGCTGTTGATGCAACAACCTGCGTCTCTGTGTCTTGAAAGTGTTTTTTAACAAAGAGAGAGTTTCTCTCATTCCTAATAGAAGTTCAAACTTCTGAGGACTTTCTTGAACTAGTCAGAGTCTCTGTCTTTGGCCATAGCTTGGGTTAAATTTTTGGTTAACTCATTGCTTATTTTTCTTTTCTTTGCCCTAAAAGGTTTTGAGTGAGATGTCAATTTTTAGATCCTCCTTTTGGTTTCTTGGTTGAATCTCTGTGATCCACAATTGGATTAGGGTCTTTATCAGTCTTGTTTTCAGTTTTCTCTTTCTTCCTGTTCTTGCTTCGAAAAACGAAAAAAGTTTTTTACTCTGGTTTTTCTTGTTAAAGCAGTTCAAAAAATAAAATAAAAAGAAACATTCTTGTCTTTGCGTGTTTCCAAGCATTTATAGCTTATTTTTATCTTGAATTTTAAGAAAAATGAGTTGTATTCATTAGTTTCTTTTAGCATCTTTTGTTAGTTTTGCTTTGATTAGAAGAAAATATAAAAAACCTAGTTTTTTAGGTGTCTTTCCTTCTTTTCATTTTCTTTGCATTGTTATTTGAAAAACTAAAAGAAATTAGAATAATGTTGTGTTTTCTTATCCTCTTGAAAGCATTTCAAAAGAAAAATAAGAAAGAAAATACTTCTTCACCAATGTTCTTATAAGTTTCATTTTTTTGCAAGAGTTTGAAACACCATTAGTTGCATGACCACATCCTTTATGTAAATCAAGACTTAAAATTAATGCTTAACTTAAAATATATTAGACTTTATGTTTGTAGGGTTCACCGACTAGTTTAGGGTTTTAGGGCCTTGAATCAGGTGTGAAGATCAAACTCTTCAAGGCCATTTTAAAACAAACATTGCAGTCTGAGATATGGAGTGTCTAAATTCCAGCATCGTAAGAGTTAGTCAGGACCCCACTCTAACATAGGGGATAAACACAAGGTCACGTGAGGAAATAAAAAAGGAGATAACCCCTCCAAATTCGGACTAAACGTAGTGAGGATTGTATATTGAGGGTCTTTCTTAGGAACAATACAGATCACATTTGCCTATAGAGCTTCATGGACCTCAAACCCATTCAATATCCTCAGTTGTGTTATGGACCAATTTCTTTCGAAACCCTTGAAGGGCTTCAGACTTGTTATCCTTCTGATTACGGTCTTCTCGATTGTCGACTGTACCCTCTTGGTGGTCGACTGCGAGATGACAACTTAGTTGCCTATATTTTATGCACTCACATAGGTGACTGTGGGGGTATACCGCGATACCTAGGGTGGACGTCGGATCGTGCTTCATAGAGTATACTCGGAGGGTGCTTCCATGTTCGAGTTGCACTTGCACCGGTTAGTTGTTGTAGTGTCGATTGGCATAACTGTCCTTCCCACTAGTTAGTCATCTGCTTGATTTGCCTTTAGGAACTTTTAGTGTGTGCTCTGTGCTCCCTAGTTTTCCATAGTGAGTTAGTCAGTCATTTTTTTGGGTCTATGACCTAAGGTGGTATATCACCCACTCTGGCAATCATCAGTAAATTTCAGTCTTTTTCTTAGAAACATGGAGCTGCCTCTTTATAGGCATTGTTTTTTATAACACTGGTTCACCAGAGTCAGTGTGTGAGACTTTTATGGACTTGAAAGATCCCGCAAGGGGAGAACCTGTGCATAAGATCTTCATGGATAAAGTTCTTGACGATACCAACCAAGGAACCCCTTCAAAAGGGGATTCGTTTGCTTTTCCTTTTTTTGAAAATGTTGGTGTCCCTTTGATTGCCACTTTATACATTCTTAGGTTGAATGTGGGACTACTGGTTTGGTTGGGTACCATTCCAAATGTCCCGAATGCTCTTGATGCTTCTCAGTTAAGAACCTTATATCATGAGAATCATGTTGATGTTCCTTCATTAATAAACTCTTCTCCTCCTCCTTCTACCTTCCCTGGTGAATGTATAACTACTAGTAACCGGAAGTCTAAACAAAATAGAAAGAGGAAGAATATGAAGAAGAAATCACCAACCTCTACGAGTCATGTTGGAGATAGGTTGTCAACCTCTGCAAGTCATGTTGAATACCAACACCCATCCTCTGCAAGTCATGCTAGGGGCATGAATCTAGTCCTTGCAATTCATACTGGAGTTCAATCACCAAACTTTGCAAGTCATGTTGGAGATAGTTCCTCAATCTCTGCAATTTGTGTTGAAGACCAACACCCAGCCTCTGCAAGTCATAATGGGGGAAAAAGTCCAGTCATTGCTATTCATACTAGCGATAGGTCTGTAGCCTCTGCAAGTTATGTTATCGACTAGTCACAAACCTCTGCAAGTCATGTTGGAGATGTGTAACCAACTACTAATAGTCATGTTGGGGGCATTGATTCTGTTGAGAAACCTAGACAGATAGGACATAGTCCTATGTTCCCTTGTAATGTTTGCAAGGGGGATCACCTTACTCATCTATGTTGTGACATTATAGAGGAACAAAGATTGTGGCCCCTATATACAAGATCTTCTAATTCTCGCTAGCAAGAATCCACCATAGCAATAGTTTAGTCACAACACAATGTATTCCACTCAAATTTGTTTTAGTCGTGAGACAGTGTATCACAGTAAAAGATTTTTTAGTGGTGACATATCACATTGCACTCAAATTTATTTTAATTGCAACATATCTCATCACAATATTTAATATGGTTGACTTTGGTAGATCATTATTTACTATAGTTGAATTTGGTTGACCATTTTGAGGTCTTTTTACCATGCTTGAATACATTTAATTATAGTTAACCTTGGAAAATAATATTTTATCATGTTTCAAGGTCATACTTAACTCAATCAAATTTCATTGACTGCGTTTGATCCATATTATTTTTAGCATGAAATGAGAGCAGAGATATAATCAATAAATACATACAGATATTGTGAGAGAGGAAATAATATAAAAAAGATATATCTGATATATAACAAGAAGCACATATATACAATAACACACAATTTCTATTAATGAGTGAAATGTACATAACTGTGATGCCTACTCTCATTCACAAGAAGATGATTGTTACAATGAGACTACAAAGGCCTTTTTAACATAAATAAAATCCAAAACCCTAACCCTGGAAGATGAAAATCCAACAGTTTTGTGGACCCCATTTTGGGTAGTTTGGTGTATCAACTTCCCAGGGGCATAACACTGGAATACTATCTACATTTGTGGCATACGATATCTTGTTGGAAAGGTATTGATCGATAGATTCATTTTGGGGGCTCAATTAGAGTCTTTTCTTATCATTGAGGTACCCAATTATGAAAAAACATCATTTAGGACATCGAGATCCTCCTGGGTCAATCCTTCCTCCTTAGGAAGAAATGGTATCCATTGCATTGAGTTCTTGGGGAAGAGAGGAAAGTGTTTGTTGAATATGAATCCTAGGGAGTTTCTTTCCTTGCTAGAAAAGTTGTGCTGCTTTGCTTGTTGAATACTGTCACTAACCTATTGTTGGTCGGGTTGAATCTACTCAACCAACCTCTTATATCTTGGCTTGATTGGGAAGTGTGTAGGTACCATTGTAGGTGAAGAAACAATATCTTCTTTCTCTTCTACAATCTGCTTTTGTTGGGAAGAAAGATCTTGGGCCAAGGATGAGTGGTTGTAGTTCCCTTCTATTCACCTTTTGAAAAGATTGTGAAGAGGATGAATTTTACAGTATGAGAGATTACCTTTTGGATTTTTTTTTGTGGGATAGTAGTCAGAACTACCTCTGGTATCCTGTAAAGATGAACCCCAGAGAAACAATGACACTACGGGGTCAAGACTCATAAATAACATGGCACTTCCACATATATGGTTGTCCCAAAAGAACATCACAAACATCCAGTGCAGAAACATCACATAATACCTCATCCTTGAAGGGTTGCATGACGTATGACAATCGACACTGTTGGTTGACACGAAGATCTGGTCCCTGGTGAAGCCACTCGATGTTTTATGGTTGTGGGTTGGTGTTGTCGACAATCCCAACTGTTTGATGACATATGATGAGATGTGGTTTTTAACTATTCTGTTATCAACAATAAAATGCAGCAAGGTACCCTTCACCCACATCTGTGAATGAAAAAGGTGCTCCCTATATTCAGGATCTGTTGGTTAGTCTCGTTGAATTTTTGCAGTCATGACAGCAGCAGTGGGGTCTGCATCGATGATATGTCTTCTCCCTTTATTTTCTGAATAAGATTCTAAATCAGGGTTCGGCTCCTTTTCTTTAATATCGACCATGAAAGATTATTTTGAGCAACATTCGTCAGTGTTGTGCTAGGGGATTTTGTTGAAATCGCACCACCTTTGAATGTCCTTCTTCGTCTTTTTGTTACCCTTCTTTTCATGTGGCTTGGACTGATTTTCTAGAGGCTAGTTATTAGGGTTGTCTTTACCATACTTTTGTTTTTATGGATTTGCAGACCCAAACTCTCATTTTCTCTAATTCCTAAATTTATGCTCTATTTTGACAACATATCGATAGGAAATTCCAGTAATGAGATGTCCAAGATATCCATTTCAGTTTAGATGTACCTATGCAGGGCCCCGTGGAATTTTAGAACCATATGAATCTCGAAGTCTTTGATACCCAGCTTGGTGTGCAAGGTGTGGAAAGTATTTGTGAACTTTGAAATTGTTTTTCCCCACTCTTTCCGTAGTGTGGTCCATCTCATGTATTGGTCGTCATACTTACCAACAAGGTAATATTGTTCCCTGACCGCATCCACAAAAAAAATCCAAATGTGCTCGACCCCATATATTCCAGACTCCTCTGTGGACCTTTTCTCACAGTAATTTTCCCACCAATGTTTGACATAGGGGAGAGTCTTAAGGAGTGTGAAGGTGATATTTTCTCTATCGAAAAAAGTGTGAACAAAGAAACAACCTGCTAGCAGATTTAACCATTTTTCTGGGGTATCCGCATCTATCTCACCTTCAAATACAAGAATATCAAAATTAATTTCTACCTTGAAAAGAGAGGTGCCTCTAAAGTGGTTTCTTTATGAATATGCATTTGCTTTTATCGGTAGGTATTGAATGAAGTGGGAAAATTTCTCCATCATTTTGTCCCGTTGTTAGGTGAGAACCTGCTCAAACAAGAGATTAATAGAATCTTTTTCTCTGTCATTTTTCTTTTCTTCCACCATGGAGGGTTTAATTTGCGTGAAAGAGAGATTATAATCAAGAGAGGCAAGATCGAGACCCAACTTGCTATACTTGGACCTCGTTGGAGAAATGCACTGCAAAATGATCAAGAGCAGCCTGCTCTGATACCTCTAATCTGAGTTATTTTCAGCATGAAATGAGAGCAGAGATATAATCAAGAAATACATAGAGATTTTGCGAGAGAGATAATAATATAAAAAATGTATATCAGATATACAAAAGGAGGCACTAATATACAGTAACACACAATATCTACCAATGAGTGAAATGTTTAGAACTTTAAAATTACAGAGTGAAAGACTCGCTAGAATGGTGGCAACTTATCTCTGAGAAGAGATGCGATGGATAAGCTCATTTGCAAGAAGACGATTGTTAAAATGAGGCTCCAAAGGAATTTTTGAGATAAATAAAATCCAAAACACTAACCCTAGAAGATGAAAATGCAACAATTTTGTGGACCTCGTTTTGGGTAGTTTGGTGTATCAACTTCCTGGGGGAGTAACTTTGGCATATGATCTTCTTTTGGGGCACACAATAGCTCATTGGAAAGGTATCGATGAGGATATTCATTTTCGAGGCTCAATAAAACCCTTCAACTATAATTGAGGTTTCTGATCGTGAAAAAACATTGTTTAGGCCCTCAAAATGGCCCTGGACATTTGTGACCCAAAACATTTGTCAAGAGGTTGGATTTTGTAGTATGAGAGATTACCTTTTAGCACTGTTTTGGTGGGAAAATAATCAGAACTACCTATGGTATCCTGTAGAGATGACCCCCTCAAAGTAACAATGACACTATGGGTTCGAGACTCATAAATAGCATGGCGCTTCCACATATATGGCTAGCCCAAACAAACATCACAGACATCCAGATGGGCAACATCACATAATACCTCATCCTTGAACGGTTGGATGTTGTATGAAAATCGACATTGTTGACTACCACGAAGATTTCATCCCTCACGAAACCACCCGATGTTGTATGGTTTCGGGTGTGGTGTTGTTGACAATCCCAACAATTTGACAACCTCTGTTGAGATGAGGTTCTTTTGGCTTCCTCTTTCAACAATAAAATGTAACATGGTCCCCTTCACCCATGTTTGTTAATGAAAAAGGTACTCAGCCTCTTGAAGTTATAATCGTTGTTCGACCTATTTATACTCCCATTTTTACAATCTATATGTTTTTTAATTTTCTTTAAGGTGTCAACAATATTACTCATGGCATCGTGTTCAAGTCATCATATGGGAGCTTGGCACTCAAATTGGCCTTAATCAATACAACCAATGGTTTCTCAAAATAAGCAGTTTGTGGAGTTAAAATATGAAAGTAAATGAGTTAGATTTTCATTAATGATAATATAAAATACATGGATGAAGGTATTGGATTACTAGTCCCGACCTTTAGGAAGTTGGGACTATTGTAACAGGTTTTTCATAAAATCAATGAACTTAAACTAAAGTTTTACCTTCCTATTTTATTGTAATCGGTTTTTAATTTTTCATTAGTCTCGCACACAAATCAAGGAACTTAAACCAAAGTTTTACCTTACTATTTTATTGAATACTTTTTATAAACCTATAAAATAGATACAACAATTTTTTTAACCAATAGGAAACTTTGAGGTTTTATTTGGACACATACCGAGGCACAGATGAAACAAATGGTTTTAAAATTAAAAAAAAATGGATATCTATTTAGAGGATAGATTGCAAGATGGATTAATGCTAACTTTTAAGTTAGCATTAGTTCTAAACATTAAATGTTTATAAATGCATACTTCATTTCCAAATGGATAATCTAAAACAAATATTTTTCTTCACTATAACATATTTGTTTTTCATTCTGAGGACATTTTCATGCTAAAACTCTATTTGATCCACCCAATTTTAGTACGAATCACTCTCCCCAAGAAGAATCCATGGAACTGTGTACTTGAATTCTACAAAATAGAAGTTTCCACCAAGAATTGGAGGACAGTTCTTGGGGTAATCCTAGATTGATGCTTAGAATTGTTATCTTGGCTAATGCTTAATGAAACAAAAAAACATTTATATACATACATAAATGATATATTGAATGAATGGATGCATTTCAATATATTTCAGTGTGTGGGATGAAAATCTTCATACAAAGGGCTCGAAGGAGCTTAACTCCAAGGATTGTTTTGAAAGAAACTTATTTTGAGCAATTGATAGGACAAATAGTTTCCTCTTCACTGAACAAATCGTTGCATGAGATGTATGAAATATTACCATGTTATGTTGTCTTTTTTCTGGAATTTTTGCAATTAGGTAGTAGATGACACTTGTAGCATGTTGTTTTTTGATAAATTTCCCGGCCACTAAATGCCCACTGAAATTTTATCCTTTCTACTCCATCACCCCTTCCCCTTGCTTTACATGTCCTACCCGTGCCACCTTCATTACCAACATTGCTACCAACTATCTTCTAAAATCAATATTTATCATTCATCAATAGGAAAAAGCATCAAAGAGGGACTTTATGAAATGCATACCTTATTTGGTTTAAAGTGGATATTACGCAATTTATCCCTCACCCATCCAACATCCACAAAGTTGATTCCAACGAATGCTCCATGATTCCATTCACTTGATTGTCAAAATTTATCTCCAGTCCAATCATGGGTCCTCCGAAGCTACAATAATCACAAAGCACAGAAACATCATGAGAAGAACCAATCCGACTCCAAAAACATATTCTCTATACCTCTGCAAAGTTGACCATGTATGGGAAGGGCAGGGGATATTCATGCTTCCTTTCCCTTTAGCTAAATAAAGTAAGGTTGTGTGATTGGTCTTTAAGAGGAAGAAATATAGGGTTATATATGCTTATCCTTACCTCAATTTCAGGGATCTCTCTTCTTCCTTATGCTATGCTCCTTAAAATTTCAGCATGATGCACAACGCTAAGACTTTAGGACATCCTTAAACTTTTCAAGCTGTATGTTTCTTTTGGTGCGGCTTTTCACCTTGTCCGATTAGGATCTCATAGATTGTTTTCAGATTTAGAGTGTTAGAGGTGTTGCAATGAAGGATGGATATTCTCAAATTTTCACCCATACATTTTCCATCATGGAAATGTTCTCCACGGGGTTGTTAGAGAATGTGTTTTGTAAACCTTATTGAATCCGAAAAAAAATTCAAGATTTTCGATTGAATGGTTGAACTGGGGAGTATTTTGATCCCTTCATCTCCCATTGATTCGGAAAGGATCTCCTCTGTGATGAATTTCTTCTCTCTAAACCATCTTGTCTCTATTGGAAGATGAGATAGCTATACTTCTCTTTCCCTAATCAGTTGTCACATTTGCTTTGATCATGTTCCCTTCAATACATATTTTTTCTCTAAGCAATTGTTATTTCCTTTCCTGGAATTTAGGACGTAGATCCCATGGTGCATTTCCTCCCATCTCCCAACTAGCTATTAGGATGTATATCCCATGGCTACACACCAGGGAAATGAAGGGATCCAGGACAGGTGGGAACACCAATAGTATATACAACATCTCGTCAGTAGAAAAGGTATACAAGAGAAAAAAAATAGAATAAGTGGAAATACCAACATCTGTGTCAGTAGATCCAACAACAGTAAACCCAAAAGAGGCATTCCTAGTTACAGTTCCAACAACAGTTCATGATGTCATTGATTTAGTAGTATATAGATTTAGAAGTTGAAGCAATCGATCCAGCAACTCAAGAACCACTAGTTGTTGTAGTCCTAGTTGATCCAAAAACTCAAGAACCACTAGCAGTTGCAATCCCACTACCAGTATCTCACCTAGCATCTCTTCCCAATTTTTGTTTTAGTACATCTCTACTTGTTCTGACATTATGTGCATCCCATGAAGCAACACCAAAGTAGTTTCTAGCAAAAACAATAACATCAATTTTCATGGAATTAATCTACCTAGAAACACCAATGTCACTATCAACAACAGCCTAAACATACACAGACTTTTAAGAAGTACAACCATAATTATGAGAGCCATCAGTAGCGTCCTTTCAAGGATTGATGACAAGTGCCAATGATCTAGATTAATTTGAGCACGGCATGAAAGTGGAGATATAATACATAAATATATCGAGATATTGAAAGAGATCAAATAATATAATAGAGATATATCATATGTATATAACAAGAGGCATATATATGTAGTAATACACAATTTCTATTAATGAGTCAAATGTACAGAACTATAAAATTACAGAGTGAAAGACTCGCTAGAATGGTGGCATCTTATCTCTGAGAAGAGATGTGATGGCTATGCTCATTCACAATAAGATGGATGTTAAAATGAGACTCCAAAGTCCTTTTTAACATAAATATAATCCAAAACCATTACCTTGGAAGATGAAAATCCAATAGTTTTGTGGACCCCGTTTTGGGTAGTTTCATGTATCAACTTCCCACGGGCATAACTTTGGCATACCGTCTCTGTTTAGGGCGCATGAGATCTCATTGGAAAGGTATCTACGAGTAGATTAATTTTGGGGGATAAATCAGAGTGTTTTGAATTTAATTGAAGTTCCTCGTCTTGAAAAATCATTGTTTAGGCCCTCAAAATGGCCCCAGAAGTTTAGGGACCAAAAAACTGCTAAAACTAGTAAATTGCCAATGAACTGTTTTGAGCCAGTTGGAATAGGTGGGTGGCGATAGATATCCTCATGGATAAATCCTCCCTCATTAGGAATCAATGGTCTCCATTGCATTAAGTTCCTAAAGGAGAGAGGAAATCATTTGCTAAATATGAATCATGTTAATCTGTTTTCCTTGCTGGAGAAGTCGTGCTACTTAGATTGTTGAAGACTGTCACAAACTTGTTGCTAGTGGGGTTGAATCTGTTTAACCAAATTGTTGTATCTTGGCTTGACTGGGGAGTGTGTAGGTACCATTGTAGGTGAAGAAACAATATCTGATTTCGCTTCTATAGTCTGCTTCTATTGGAAAGAAATATATTGGGCTAAGGCTGTAGTGGTTGCAGTTTCCTTATGTTCACCTTTTGAAAATATTGTGAAGAGGCTGAATTTTGTAGTATGAGAGATTACCTTGCGGCATTGTTTTGGTGGGACAATAATCGGAATTACTTATGGTATCTTGTAGAGATGACCCCCCAGAGTAACAATGATACTACGGGGTTGAGACTCATAAATAGCATGGCGCTTCCACATACATGACGGGCCCAAAAGAACATCACAGACATCCAATAGGGAAACATGACATAATACCTCATCCTTTAAGGGCTGGATGTCATATGAAAATCGACACCGATGGATGACACGAATATCATGTCCTTGGAAAATCCACCCGATATGGTTGTGGGTGTGGTGTTGTTGATAATCCAAACTATTTGACGACCTCTACTAAGATTAGGTTCTGCTGGCTTCCTCTATCAACAATAAAATGCAGCAAGGTCCCCTTCAACCACATCTGTGGATGAAAAAGGAACCCCCCCTCTTTAGGATCTATTGGTTGTTCTTATTGAATTGTTGCGGTCGCGTCAATAGTAGTGGGGTCTATGTCGATGATCTGTCTTCTCCCAATATTTTCTAAATCAGATTCGAAATCAGGGTTCGACTCATTTTATTTGATCTCAAAGATTTTGTGGAAAACTCACCACTTTCCAGTGTCCTTCATGGTATTTTTGTTACCCTTCTTTTCATGTGGCTTGGAATGGGTTTCTAGAGGCTGGTTGTTAGGACTATATTTACCATACTTTGGTTGTTGCATATTTTCATACCCAAACTCTCATTTGTTATAGTGTCTAAATTTATGCTCAATTTTGATAGCATATCGATAGGCAACTCCCAATGATGATATGTATAGAAAATCGATTTTATAGGCAACTCAATTTTGATAGCATATTGATAGGCAACTCCCAATGAGTGAAAGACTCACTAGAATGGTGGCAGCTTATCGCTAAGAAGAGATGTGATGGCTACACTCATTTGCAAGAAGATGATTGTTAAAATGAGGTTCCAAAGGAATTTTTGAGATAAATAAAATCCAAAACCCTAACCCTGGAAGATGAAAATCCAACAAATTTGTGGACCTCGTTTTGGGTAGTTTGGTGTATCAACTTCCCGGGGGCATAACGTTGGCACATGATCTTTGTTTGGGTCACACGATAGCTCGTTGGAAAGGTATCGATGAGGAGCGTCATTTTGGGGGCTCAATTAAACCCTTCAAATGTAATTGAGGTTCTCGATCATGAAAAAACATTGTTTAGGCCCTCAAAATGGCCCTGAACATTTGTGACCCAAAACATTTGTTAAGAGGCTGAATTTTGCAGTATGATAGATTACCTTTTGGCACTGTTTTGGTGGGAAAATAATTGAAACTACCTTTGGTATCCTGTAGAGATGACACCCCCAAAGTAACAATGACACTATGGGTTCAAGACTCATAAATAACATGACACTTCCACATATATGGCTTGCCAAAATGAACATCACAGACATCCAAATGGGCAACATCACATAATACCTCATCCTTGAAGGGTTGGATGTCGTATGAAAATCGACACTGTTGACTGCCAAGAAGATCTCATCCCTCACAAAGTCACCCGATGTTGTATGGTTTTGGGTGTGGTGTTGTCGACAATCCCAACATTTTGACGACCTCTGTTGAGATGAGGTTCTTATGGCTTCCTCTTTCAACAATAAAATGTAATAGGGTCTCCTTCACCCACGTTTGTTAATGAAAAAGGTGTTCATCCTCTTTACGTTATGATCGTGGTTCGACCTATTTATACTCCCATTTTTACAATCTATATGTTTTATAATTTCCTTTAAGGTGTCAACGATATTACTCAAGTCTTCGTGTTCAAGTCATCATATGGCAACTTGGCACTCAAATTGGCCTTAATCAATACAACCTAGGGCTACTCAAAATAAGCAATTTGTGAAGTTAAAATATGAAAGTAAATGAGTTAGATTTTCATTAATGATAATATAAAATACATAGATGAATGTATTGGATTATTAGTCTTGGCCTTTAGGTAGTTGGGACTATTGTAATAGGTTTTTTCATAAATTCAATGAACTTAAAGTAAAGTTTTACCTTCCTATTTAATTATAATCGGTTTTTCATTTTTCATTAGTCTCACACATAAATCAAGATACTTAAATGAAATCAGAGCCTTTTCCTATAATTGAGGTACCCGATTATGAAAAAACGTCATTTATGACACTGAGATCCTCCTGCATCAATCCTCCCTCCTTAGGAAGAAATGGTATCCATTGCATTGATTTTTCGGGGTACAGGGGAAAGATTTTGTTGAATCTAAATCTTGATGAGTTGCTTTCCTTCCTGGAGAAGTTGTGTTACTTAGCCTGTTGAAGACTGTCACAAACCTATTGCTAGTGGGGTTGAATCTATTCAACCAACCTCTTGTATGCTGTCTTGATTGGGCAGTGTGTAGGTACCATTGTAGGTGAAGAAACAATATCTTCTTTCTCTTCTGAAATCTTCTTCTATTGGGAAGAAAGATCTTGGACCAAGGCTGCAATGGTTGCAGTTCCCTTCTATTCACCTTTTGAATAGATTGTGAAGAGACTAAATTTTGCATTATGAGAGATTACCTTTCGACATTGCTTTGGTGGGACAGTAGTCGAAACTACCTCTAGTATCCTATAGAGATGACCCCCAGAAAAACAATGACACCATGGGGTCAATGAAAATAAATAACATGGAACTTCCACATATATGGTTTTACCAAAATAACATCATAGACATCCAGTGGGGAAACATCACATAATACCACATCCTTGAAGGGTTGCATGATGTATGATAATCGACATTGTTGGATGAAACAAATATTTGGTCCCTGGAAAATCCACTCAATGTTGTATGGTTGCGGGTGTGGTGTTGTCGAAAATCCAAACTATTTGATGACCTATGATGAGATGAGGTTTTTATGGCTTCCACTATCAACAATAAAATGCAGCAAGCTCCCCTTCACCCACATGTTTGAATAAAAAAGGCACTCCTCATCTTCAGGATCTATTGGTTCTTCTAGTTGAATTGTTGTGGTCACGACAGTAGTAGTGGGGTGTGTGTCGATGATATGTCTTCTCCCATTATTATTTGAATCAGTTTATGAATCAGGGTTCAGATCCTTTTATTTAGTCTCGACCACCAATGATTGTTTTGATTGACATTCATCAGTGTTGTGCCTGGGGATTTTGTTGAAACCACACCACTTTCCAGTGTCCTTCTTCATCTTTCCATTACCCTTATTTTAATGAGGTTTGGAGTGATTTTCTGGAGGCTGGTTGTTAGGGATGTCTTTACCATACTTTGGTTTTTGCAGATTTGCAGACTCGAAATCTCATTTGTTCTGGTGCCTAAATTTATGCTCTATTTTGACAACATATCAATAAAAAGTTCCCAGTGATGAGATGTCCAGGAAATCCATTTTGGTTTGGATGTACCTATGCAGGGCCCTATGGAATTTTAGAACCAGATGTTGCTCGAAGTCTTTGATACCCAGATTGGTGCACAAGGTGTGGAAAGTATTAGTGAAATTTGACACTCTTTGGCCCCTCTCTTACCATAGTGTGGTCCATCTCATGTATTGGTCGTCATACTTACCAAAAAGGTAATATTGTTCCCTGACCGCATCCACAAAAAAATTCCAAATGGGCTCATCCCCATATATTCCAGACTCCTCTATGGACCTCTTCTCCCTGTAATTTTCCCACCAATGTTTGACATGGGGGAGATCCTTAAGGAGTGTGAAGGTGATATTTTCTCTGTCAGAAAAAATGTGAACAAAGAAATAGCTTTCTAGCAGTTTTAACCATTTTTGGGGGGCATCCGCATCTATATCACATTCAAATATGGGAATATAAAAATTAATTTGTACTTTGAAAGGAGAGGTGACTCCAAAGTGGTTTCCTTATGAATATTTATCTGTTGTTATCGACAGACATTGAATGAAGTGGGAAAAATTCAGCATCATTTCGTCTCTTTGTCGGGTGAGAGCGTGCTCAAGCAACAAATTAATATAATCTTTTTCTTGGTCATTTTTATTTTATTCCTCCATGGAGAGTTTAATTGGCATCCAAGAGTGATTATCATCAAGAGAGACAAGCTTGATACCCAACTTTCTATACTTGGACCTTGTCAAGAACATGCACTTAAAAATGATCAAGAGTAGCCTGCTATATTACCACTGATCCAAATTATTTTTAGCATGAAATGAGAGCGGAGAAATAATCAAGAAATACATAGAGATAATGTGAGAGATCCAATAATAGAACAAAGATATATCATATATATAAAAGGAGGAAAAAATATACAGTAATGCACAATTTCTATTAATGAGTGAAATGTACAGAACTGTAAAATTACAGAGTGAAAGATTTGCTAAAATGGTGGCCGTATATTATCTATGAGAAGAGATGTGATGGCTACACTCAGTCACAAGAAGACGATTGTTAAAATGAGGCTTGAAAGGAATTTTTAAGATAAATAAAATCCAAAACCCCAACCCCGGAAGATGAAAATCCAACAATTTTGTGGACCTCGTTTTGGGTAGTTTGGTGTATCAACTTCCTGGGGGCGTAAGTTTGGCATATGATCTTTTTTTTCGGCACACGATAGCTCGTTGGAAAGATATCAACAAGGAGATTAATTTTGGGGGCTCAATTAAATACTTTAGCTATAATTTAGGTTCCTGATCATGAAAAAACATTGTTTAGGACCTCAAAATGGCCCCGAACATTTGTGACCCGAAATTGTTTTCAAGAGCTTGAATTTTGCATTATGAGAGATTACCTTTATGCACTGTTTTGGTGGGACAATAGTCGGAACTACCTCTGGTATCCCGTAGAGATGACCCCCCCAAAGTAACAATGACACTACATGCTTGAGACTCATAAATAGCATGGCGCTTCCACATATATGGTTGGCCCAAAAAGACATCACAAACATCCATATGGAAAACATCACATAATACCTCATCCTCGAAGGTTTGGATGTCATATGACAATCAACATAGTTGACCTCCATGAATATCTCATCCCTCGCGAATCCACAATATGTTGTATGGTTGTGGGGGTGGTGTTGTCGAAAATCCCAACAGTTTGACGACCTCTGCCGAGATGAGGTTCTTCTAGCTTCCACTGTCAACAATAAAATGTAACGAGGTCCCCTTCACCCACATTTGTGAATGAAAAGGGTGCTCCCCCTATTGAAGTTATGATCATGGTTCGACCTATTTATACTCCCATTTTTAAAATCTATATTTGTTTTTAATTTCCTTTAAGGTGTCAACAATATTACTCATGGCCTCGTGTTCAAGTCATCATATGGTAGCTTGGAACTCAAATTGGCCTTAAATAATACAACTCGGGGCTGCTCAAAATAAGCAATTTGTGAAGTTAAAATATGAAATTAAATGAGTTATCTTTGCATTAATGATAATATAAAATACATGGATGAAGGTATTGGATTATTACTCCTGACCTTTAGGCACCTGGGACTATTGTAATAGGTTTTTTCATAAAATCAATGAACTTAAACTAAAGTTTTACCTTCCTATTTTATTGTAATCGGTTTTTCATTTTTCGTTCGTCTCGCACATAAATCAAGGAACTTAAACAAAAGTTTTACCTTCCTATTTTATTGAATGTGTTTTCTAAACCTATAAAATAGATGCAATAATTTTTTTAAACCAATAGGAAACTTTGAGGTTTTATTTGGCCTCATACCGAGGCAGGGATGAAACAAATGGTTTTAAACTTAGGAAAAATGAATATCTATTTAGAGGATAGATTGTAATATGGATTAATGCTAAATTTTAACTTAGAATTAGTTCTAAACATTAAATGTTTATAAATGCATACTTAATTTCCGAATGGATAATTTATAACAAATATTGTTTTTCACTCGTTTGCCACCTATGTGCATGCAAACATATTTGTTTTTGTTCTGAGGATTTTGTCATGCTAAAACTCTCTCTGCTCCACCCAATGTTAGCAGGAACCATTCTCCCCAAGAAGAATACATGGCACTGTGTACTTGACTTCTACAAAATAGAAGTTTCCACCAAGAATTCGAGGATAGTTCTTGGGGTAATCCTACATTGATGCTTAGAATTGTTATCATGGATAATGCTTAATGAATCAAAAAAAAAATTATATACATATATATATGATATATTAAATGAATGGATGCAGTTCAATATATTTCAATGGGTAGGATGAAATTATCCATACGAAGGGCTCAAAGGATCTCAATTCGAAGGATTGTTCTGAAAGGAACTTGTTTTGAGCAATTGATGGGAAAAATAGTGTCCTCTTCACCAAACCAATCACTGCATGAGATGGATGAAATATTACTAGGTTATATGGTATTTTTTTTTGTATTTTTTCAATTAGGTAGTAGATGACACTTATAACATGTTGTTTTTTGATAAATTTCTCAGCCACTAAATGCCCGCTGAAATTTTATCCTTTCAGCCTCATCAACCCTTCCCCTTGCTTTCCATGTCCTACCTGTGCCACATTCATTACTACCATTGCTACCAACTATATTATAAAATCAATATTTATCATTCATCAATAGTAAAAGTCACCAAAGAGGTACTTTATGGCATGTGTACCTTATTTGGTTTAAAGTGGATATTACATAGTTTATCCCTCACCCATCCAACATCCACAAAATTGATTCCAACGAATGCTCCATGATTCCATTCAATTGATTGTCAACATTTTTATCCATTCCAATCATGGGTCCTCCGAAGCTACAATAATCAAAAAGCATAGAAACATCATGAGAAGAACAAATCCGACTCCAAAAAACTATTCTCTATACCTCTAGAAAGTCAACCATGTATGGGAAGGGAGGGGGATATTCATGCTTCCTTTCCCTTTAGCTAAATAAAACAAAGTTGTGTGATTGGTCTTTGAGAGGTACATATATAGGGTTATCTATTATTATCCTTACCTTAGTTTAGGGGATCTCTCTTCTTCCTTACACTATGCTCTTTAAACTTTCAACCTGATGTGCATCACTAAGACTTTAGCACCGCCTTAAACTTTTCAAGCTAATGCACATCGTTGAGACTTGAGAACCGCCTTAAATTTTCAAGATGATGCACATCACTAAGACTTAAGCGTTGCCTCATACTTTTCAACCTAATGCACATCACTGATACTTGAGCACCGTTATAGGGGACCGGGTTATCACTTGACCTGAATCATACCCTTCCCCTCCTATGTCTATTTTGGTGCGGCTTTGCACCTTGTCCGATTTGGATCTTATTGATTATTTTCAGATTTAGAGTGTTGGAGGTGTTGCAATGAAGGATGGAGATTCTAAAATTTTCACCCATACATTGTCCATCATGGACATGTTCTCCAGGGGGATGTTAGAGCATGTGTTTTGTAAACCTAACTCAAGCAGAAAAAAATTTCAAGATTTTCGATTGAATGGTTGAACTGGGGAGTATTGTGATCCCTGTATCTCCCATTGATTTGAAAAGGATCTCCTATGTGATGCATTTCTTCTCTCTGAACCCTCTTGGATATATTGGAATATGAGCATTATCTACTTCTCTTTCCCTAATCATTTATCACGTTCGCTTTGTTCATGTTCCCTTCAATACATAGTTTTTCTCTAAGAAAATTTTATGTCCTTTCCTGGAATTTAGGATGTAGATCCCATGGTGCATTTCCTCCCATCTCACAACTCACTATTAGGATGTAGATCCCATAGTGCATTTCCTCCCATCTCTGGACTATCTATTAGGATGTAGATCCCATGGATACACACCAGGGAAATGAAGGGATCCATGATAGGTGGGAACACTAATAGTAGATCCAATATCTCATCAGTAGAAAAGGTATACAAGAGAAAAAAATAGAATAAGTAGAAATAACAACATTTTTGTTAGTAGATCCAACAATAGTAAACCCAAAAGAAGTAGTCATAGTTACAGGTCCAACAACAATTCATGATGTGATTGATTCAATAGTCGATAGATTCATAAGTTGAAGCAATCAATCTATGAGCTCAAGAACCACTAGTTGTTGTAGTCCTAGTCAATCCAGCAGCTCAAGAGCCACAAGTCGTTGCAATCCCACCAGTGGTATCTCATCTAGCATCTCTTCCTATTTTTTATTCTAGTACATTTGTAGTTGTTCTGACATTATGCGCATCCCATGAAGCAACACCAAAAGCAGTTTCCGGCAAAAAACATAGCATCACTTTTCATGGAATTAATTTACTTAGAAGCACCAAAGTCACTACCAGTAGCAACCTAAACATACACAGACTTTTAAGGAGTACACACATCATTATGAGAGCCATGAGTAGCGTCCTTTGAAGGAATGATGACAAGTGTCAATGATCCAAATTAATTTGAGCACGAAATGAGAGTGGAGATATAATACATAAATATAATGAGATATTGAAAGATATCCAATAATATAACAAATATATATCATATGTATATAACCAGAGGCATATATATGCAGTGATACACAATTTCTATTAATGATTCAAATGTATAGAACTATAAAATTACAGAGTGAAAGATTTGCTACAATGGTGGCAGCTTATCTCTGAGAAGATATGTGATGTCTACGCTCATTCAAAAGAAGATGGATGTTAAAATGAGACTCCAAATTCCTTTTTAAAAAAAGAGAATCCAAAATCCTTACCCTAGAATATGAAAAACCAACAATTTTGTGGACCTTGTTTTGGGTAGTTTGGTGTATCAACTTCCCAGGGGCATAACTTTTGTATACGATCTCTGTTTAGGGCGCACGATAGCTCGTTGGAAAGGTATCGAAGAAGAGATTAATTTTGGGGGATAAATTAGAGTGATTGGGTTATAATTGAAGTTCCTGGTCGTGAATAAACATCATTTGGTCCCTCAAAATGGCCTCTGAAGTTTAGGGACCAAAAAACTGCTAAAAATAGTAAATTGCCAATTAACTATTTTGAGCCGGTTGGAAGAGGTGGGTGGCCCCCAATATCCTACTAGATCAGTCCTCCCTACTTACGAAGAAATGGTATCCATTGCATTGATTTCCTGGGGGTGAGGGGAAAGCATTTGCTGAATATGAATCTTGTTGAGCTTCTTTCCTTGCTGGAAAAGTCGTGTTTCTTAGATTGTTGAAGACTGTCACGAACCTGTTGTTGGTGGGGTTGAATATGTTCAACCATGATGCAGGAGCATCCACAACACATCAAACGAGCCAGCACACCGAGAGGAAATAGCTGGATAGCGCTAGCACACATCTTGAAATTCTTGGGAGTTGTTGCGCCGCTCTTTATTGAAGCCATTCATAAAGAAGTGCACTTGTATTGTAAAGGGGACCTTGAGCCTTTAAGATCACGTCCTTAGTAGATAAGAAGGCATTTAATAGATTTAATGCAAGTAGATAGAACATTTAATTGTAGATTTGATAGCTTAGAATTGTGAGGGAAAACGGATATAGACACCCTCCTTTGTATCATTGTGACATTATTGAGAATAAGCAGCATTCAGGAGCCAGAAGAGAGAGCAAGCAGAGAAATTGTGCAGAACACCCATGTACATAGATTATTGAATTAATAGAAGTGAGTCTTTGATTCAATTTCATGGTCAGTGTTGTTTCTCTATGTATGTTGCTCATGTGCTCATGAATGGTCATTTTTGTCATATATTTGCTTTGATATGCTATATATGTGATTTCATAGTTGAGTTGAAATCTGTGAGAGAGGGAAATTAGTTTCAATTATTTCTCTGTTTTGAGCTGAGAGATTCCTGCATAGAGTGCAGTGGAATTCGTCTGCAAGGAGTGAGTGACTGCAGGGTTTAGACAGAGAGAACTTTTGTCCTAAGCTTCCAGAAGTGCAAGGTGGGCATCAGAGCCATGCAAAGAGTGCAGGCTTAATTCGAAGTCTCAGTAGCTAGTCTGAGAAAAAGAGGGCATAGAATGCTGTTGCCAGAAGCGCACAGAGTCTGGAAGACTCAACACTTGGAGAGTTGTTGGAGGTCTAGTACGAGAGTGTGCGCAAACTCTCTGAAATAATTAGAGTTACCAAGCTCAGGAAGGATAGTTCCTCGTGATACTGTGGAGACGGACCTTGAAGAAGGTTCAAGCAGGTTGGAGCTTTAGAGTGGAAGAAATTCTTCAAGGAAAGAAGAATCGACAGCTAGTTCGCGCAGGGAAGATTTGCGAAAACCTACCGACCGTCAGATTTGTGAGAAGGTGTGAGGGAATTAACCCTTAGATGCAGGAGGAGCCGAGAGCCATCAGGGATTTGGACTTCAGGGTTTGTGGAGGCAAGAGTTTCATACTCGTCGAAATCGCGAATAGTGATTTCCCGATAAAATCGGAGCCATCGATCACCGGGAGGACACGTGGCATAGGATCCTAGGGAGTCGGGATTCGGCATTCGGGACTTCCCGGTGCAATGAAATAGTGACAGGTAAAATCGAGATCCCGCAATTCCCGATAAAACGAAGAGAGAAGGCGACGTGGCAGGAAGATCACGCACGTGCATATCGGAGTTCGGGGTTTGGATATTCGTGGTGCATGTGAACCGCGACCTTGGATGTTCCGATTTCCTGATAGGGAAAATCCTCGACAGGTTCGAGAACGTTGACCTTTGTCCCATCGGGGTTTGGGGTTTTGATTTTGAACAAAGTGCTTGCTCTCAGGTTTCGCGATAACGCGAAGCCCGATTTCCCAAGGAGACTACGGGAGATCATTAGAGTACCCTGTGGGTGACCAAAGGTCCTGGTAGTTGCGGGACGTGCCGGGCGTGTGGTTGGCGCATGCTGCATCAAGTGGTATCAGAGCGGGAATAGTTCTTTGCTTTTTGTAGCAGGGAAAAAGAAGGGAAGACATCATGCCGCCAAGAAGAGAGAGACAGTCACCCGACCTAGAAGACAGGGAGGTGAGAAGAAGAGGTAGGCCGGCAGGAAATCCAGAGATGGAGCGACAAATGAGAGATCTCCGAGCAAGACTCGAGGAGATGGAGACTGCACAAAGACGCGGAGTCGGTGCAGGGGATCTTAGTGATTCCGAGGTCGAAGAGGAAGTTGGACACGATGAAGGGGTCACAGCAGAGGATGCATCGACCGAGTGATTGATCAAGGCCATTTCCAGGATGAGTTCCAAGACCAAAATGGACATTCCAGTCTATGAAGGAAGCCTGGATGTAGAAGAGCTTCTGGATTGGATCAGAGCTCTGGACACCTACTTCGATTACGAGGATATCGAAGAGGATAAAAAGGTAAGACATGTTGTTACCAAGTTGAAAGGACATGCAACATTGTGGTGGGACGAGCTACAGGCAGATAGACGTTCCAAAGGCAAACAAAAGATAAAGAGCTAGGATCGGATGATCGCGAAGATGAAAGAAAAGTTCATCCCCAGAGATTATCAGATCACTCTGTTCAGGCGAATGCAGAACTTGAGATAGAAG
The DNA here is from genome assembly GCA_010110895.2 of Picea sitchensis. Lineage (NCBI taxonomy): Eukaryota > Viridiplantae > Streptophyta > Pinopsida > Pinales > Pinaceae > Picea > Picea sitchensis. Next base: position 105,993 of record SNQJ01S0061249.1, on the reverse strand, counting down.
CTGATGACGGTGAAAGAGTACACCGAGGAGTTTTACAAGCTCAATATCAGAGTAGGTCATCGGGAGAGTGATGATGAAAAGGTGGCGAGATATCTGAATGGTCTGAGATATGACATTCAGGATGAGTTAAGCATGCTTACCATCCAAACGGTGGAAGATGCTTACCAATTGGCTCTGAAAGCTGAGGAGAAGCTGAGCCATAGGCAAGGTCAGCGAGGGCGAGGCAGAAGTCAGCCCAGAGGCAAGGCAGTTGCCCAAGAAAAATATCAGAAGCCCAAGGAGGAGTGGAAGAAACCTTAGGGTAAGGCTGAAAGAGGTGGAACCTCACATCAAAAGCAGCCATATGCTGAACAGAGGAGACAACAGATCGATCAACGAGGAGATTATGCTAATGCGAACACTCTTCCTTGTACTAGAGGTCGAGGTAGAGGCCGAGGAGGAATCATCACATGTTTCACATGTGGAAAAGATGAACATAAAGTCGTTCACTGTCCAGACAGAAAAATGGACAAAGGAGAAACTCACATCACTGAAGCGCACAGGCAAGATGCTGAGTCAGAAGATGCAGACAGCGGAAGATCGCTTGGGATGCATAAAGTCCTTTTGACACCAGAGAAGGAGGTGGAAAGCGCAGTGCAAAGGAGTAGATTGTTTAGGACAGCTTGCACAGCCAAGGTCTAGAAATGCAAGGTCATTGTGGACAGTGGAAGCACCGATAATCTCGTTTCAACCGAGATGGTGGAAAAATTAGGGCTGGAAACAACCAAGCACCCGAGACCATATAAAGTATCGTGGCTACAGAAAGGACACCGGGTGAGTGTTACTAAACAATGCTTGGTTAAATTTAAAATAGGGAATTACAATGATGAGATTATGTGTGATGTTATTCCCATGGATGTATGTCATATATTGTTGGGTAGACCATGGCAGTATGACATGAATGTGGTTCATGATGGGAGGATGAACACGTATACTTTGGAGAAGGATGGGAGAATGCACAAGTTGCTTCCGATAAAGGATAAGGAAGTGAAACCGGAAATAAGCAGCATAATACTTCTCATGAGTGGGAAGGAGCTTCTCACAGAGATGGAGAAGAAGGAAGATCCACAATTCTTTGTGGTCAGGAAACCGAGAATTGTCCTGACTAGCACAAGAGTGGATGACTTACCGGATGAGATCCAGGAACTGTTGGGAGAGTTCGTTGACATCATCGTGGAAGAATTACCTCGTTCGTTGCCACCAATGAGGAGTGTGAGTCATCATATTGATCTCATACCAGGGAGCAGTTTACCGAACAAGGCTGCATACAGATTGACACCTCAAGAGAATGAGGAAGTCAAAAGGCAAGTATAGGAGCTGTTGGATAAAGGACTGGTCAGGGAGCATCTCAGTCCATGTGCTGTTATGACAGTACTAAGCTTGAAGAAGGATGGAGGCTGGAGAATGTGTACTAACTCCAGAGCGATCAACAGGATAACCATCAGGTACATATTTCCACTGCCGAGAATGGATGATCTGATGGATTGCCTGAGTGGGGAAAATTACTTTTCAAAGATTGATCTTAAGAGTGGATATCACCAGATTCGAATGAGAGAAGGTGATGAATGGAAGACAACATTCAAGACAAATGAGGGTTTGTACGAATGGCTGGTCATGCCATTTGGCTTGACAAATGCGTCGAGCACATTCATGAGACTGATGAATGAAGTCCTGAGGGAATTCATTGGGAAGTTTGTAGTCATATATCTGGATGATATATTGATCTACAGTAAGACAAAGGCTAAACATTTGAAGCATTTGGCCATTATGATGAGGAGGCTACAGTAGGAGAAGTTGTTAATCAACATGAAGAAATGTTCCTTCATGAAGACATAGCTCATTTATTTGGGTTTTGTCATATCAGCAAATGAGTTGAAGATGGATCCAGAGAAGGTGAATGTGATAAAGAATTGACCATCACCCATAAATATTTTTGAGGTGAGAAGTTTCCATGGACTGACTAGTTTCTATAGGAAATTCATCAGGAATTATAGTGGAATTAGCGTAGCAATGATGGACACAGTGAAAAAACGGCATAAAGTTTTCATTTGGATAGCAGAGGCTGAGAAGAGCTTCAATCTGTTGAAGCGGAAGATCACAGAGCAACCAATTCTGGTGTTGCCAGATTTTCAGAAGACATTTCAGGTGAAATGTGATGCCAGCGGATATGCTATAGGAGCGGTCTTAAGTCAGGATGACAAACCAGTTGCATATTTCAGCAAGAAGCTGGATGACGCGAAGCTGAAATAATCCACGTATGATAAAGAATTTTATGCTATCATATAGGCATTAAAGAAGTGGAGGCATTACTTGATCCCAAAAGAATTTGTATTATACAGCGATAATCATGCATTGCAGTTTGTAAGTCAATAGGATAAGTTGAACCAGAAGCATGCAAAATGGGTAGAGTACATGCAAAATTTTACGTTTGTAATCAAGCACATTTCAGGGACTGTTAACAAAGTGGTTGATGCTTTGAGCAAGAAATGTTTGCTGTTGCAGGAGTTCATAGTCAAGACGTTGGGCTTTGAAAATCTTAAAGACATGTATGCAGGTGATGTAGATTTTGCAGAGGCATACGAGGCAGCTGAGAATCCAGTTCTCAGGGATCGGAGCTCATGGATAGATTTCATGATTCAGGAGGGATTGTTGTTCAGGGGCAACCAGTTGTGTATACCGAATTTCTTCATGAGGGAGAACCTGCTAAAGGAGAAGCACAGTGGAGGCTTGGCAGGACACTTTGGTCACGATAAAAATTCACAAAGTTGAGCGAATCGTACTTTTGGCCGGGCATGCGAGCAGATGTCGAAATATTTGTTGACAGGTGTAGAATTTGTCAACATTCGAAGGGTCGAAAGCAGAATGTAGGTTTTTATCAGCCATTACCCATACCTGAGAGGCCATGGGAGGCGATCAGCATGGATTTTGTATTAGGACTACCGAGGACACAGAGAGGAGTTTATTCCATCTTTGTGGTGGTGGACAGGTTTTCTAAAATGGCACATTTTATTCCGTGTCAGAAGACCAGCAATGCGACACACATCGTAAATTTGTTTTTCAAAGAGGTTGTCAGACTTCATGGATTGCCGAGAAGCATAGTCTCGGACAGGGATACCAAGTTCATAGGTCATTTTTGGAGGACGCTATGGAAGAAGCTAGGGACTAACTTAGCGTTTAGTTTTTCTTATCATCCGTAGACCAACGGACAGACCGAGGTCGTCAATAGAAGTCTTGGAGACTTGCTGAGGACCTTGGTGACATAGCACCATAGTAGATGGGATAACATATTACCACAAGCAGAATTTGCATACAACGATTCGATGAATCAGAGTACAGGCAAAAGCCCATTCCAGATTGTGTATGGGACACAACCGAGGGGATTTTCTAAGCTCAGGGAGTCAGAACGGACGGAAACTAGCAGTGTGAGCAGAGAGGAGTTCGCTGAAGCGATGAGAGAACTTCACAGCAAGGTGAAGCAGCGATTGCAGGATTCAAATCAGGAGTACAAATGCAGAGTAGATCAGTGGAAGAGACAACTTCAGTTCGAAGTTGGTGATTTGGTTCTAGCACACTTGAGGAAGGAAAGATTCCCAAGGGGAACGTATAACAAGCTCAAGATGAAGAAAATCGGGCCATGCAGAGTCCTGAAGAAATTCGGAGAGAATGCGTACGAGATTGAGTTGTCGGAGGGCATTGGCATATATCCGATATTTAATATTTCAGACTTATATCCATATAAGGCCGAGGAAGCAGAGACTGGGACTGAAGAACCAGTGGTCCAGTGGAAGAAGCAGATGCCAGTAGCAAATAAGCCTCAGATGGAGTGTATACTGGATAAGAGAGTAGGAAGAAAGACCAGGTGAAAGCAGTATTTTGAGTACCTGGTGAAATGGAAGAATCACCCAGTGGAGGATGCCAGCTGGGAGACATAAGCAGTGATTCAAAGGCATGGACAGACCATGAAGGAGCTCATGGACAGGAGCCCATGCAACTTTTCGAGCCGAGGAGAATGATGTAGGAGCATCCACAACACATCAAGCGAGCCAACACACTGAGAGGAAACAGCTGGATAGAACCAGCACACATCTTGAAATTCTTGGGAGTTGTTGCGCCGCTCTTTATTGAAGCCATTCATAAAGAAGCACACTTGTATTGTAAAGGGGACCTTGAGCCTTTAAGCTCATGTCCTTAGTAGATAAGAAGGCATTTAATAGATTTAATGCAAGTAGATAGAACATTTAATTGTAGATTTGATAGCTTAGAATTGTGAGGGAAAACGGATATAGACACCCTCCTTTGTATCATTGTGACATTATTGAGAATAAGCAGCATTCAGGAGCCAGAAGAGAGAGCAAGCAGAGAAATTGTGCAGAACACCCATGTACAGAGATTATTGAATTAATAGAAGTGAGTCTTTGATTCAATTTCATGGTCAGTGTTGTTTCTCTGTGTATGTTGCTCATGTGCTCATGAATGGTCATTTTTGTCATATATTTGCTTTGATATGCTATATATGTGATTTCATAGTTGAGTTGAAATCTGTGAGAGAGGGAAATTAGTTTCAATTGTTTCTCTGTTTTGAGTCGAGAGATTCCTGCATAGAGTGCAGTGGAATTCGTCCGCAAGGAGTGAGTGACTGCAGGGTTCAGACAGAGAGAACTTTTGTCCTAAGCTTCCAGAAGTGCAAGGTGGGCATCAGAGCCGTGCAAAGAGTGCAGGCTGAATTCGAAGTCTCAGTAGCTAGTCTGATAAAAAGAGGGCATAGACTGCTGTTGCCAGAAGCGCACAGAGTCTGGAAGACTCAACACTTGGAGAGTTATTGGAGGTCTAGCACGAGAGTGTGCACAAACTCTCTGAAAGAATCAGAGTTACCAAGCTCAGGAAGGATAGTTCCTCGTGATACTGCAGAGACGGACCTTGAAGAAGGTTCAAGCAGGTTGGAGCTTTAGAGAGGAAGAAATTCTTCAAGGAAAGAAGAATCGACGGCTAGTTCGCGCAGGGAAGATTTGCGAAAACCCGTCGATAATCAGATTTGTGAGAAGGTGCGAGGGAATTAACCCTTAGATGCAGGAGGAACCGAGAGCCATCGGGGATTCAGACTTCAGGGTTTGTGGAGGCAAGAGTTTCATACTCGTCGAAATCGTGAATAACGATTTCCTGATAAAATCGGAGCCGTCGATCGCCAGGAGGACACGTGGCATAGGATCCTAGGGAGTTGGGATTCAACATTTGGGACTTCCCGATGCAAAGAAATAGTGACGGGTAAAATTGCGATCCCACAATTCCCGATAAAATGGAGAGAGAAGGTGACGTGGCAGGAAGATCACGCACGTGCATATTGGAGTTCGGGGTTCAGATATTTGTGGTGCATGTGAACCGCGACCTCGGATGTTCCGATTTCCCGATAGGGAAAATCCCCGACAGGTTCGAGAACGTTGACCTTTGTCCCATTGGGGTTCGGGGTTTTGATTTTGAAAAAAGTGCTTGCTCTCAGGTTTCGTGATAACGTGAAGCCCGATTTCCCAAGGAGACTACGGGAGATCATTAGAGTACCCTGTGGGTGACCAAAGGTCCCGATACGGGATTTGGAGGGCATTATAGCTCTTCAGGCCTGAGTGAAAGAAGGTCCTGGTGGAAGCGATTTGCCAGTGAGGCCAGGTTGGCATCAAACCAACTTGTATATTTTCTTGACTAGGGAGTGTGTAGGTACCATTGTAGGTGAAGAAACAATATCTTCTTTCTCTTCTATAATCTGCTTATGTTGGAAAGAGAGATCTTGGGCCAAGGTTGTAGTTGTTGCAGTGTCCTTCTGTTCACCTTTTGAAAATATTGTGAAGAGGCTGAATTTTACAGTATGACAGATTACCTTGCGTCATTGTTTTGGTGGGACAGTAGTCATAATTACTTATGGTATCCTGTAGATATGACCCCCCATAGTAACAATGATACTACAGGGTTGAGACTCATAAATAGCATGGTGCTTCCACATATATGGCTATCCCAAAAGAACATTACAGACATCTAACAGGGATACATCACATAATACCTCATCCTTGAAGGGTTGGATGTTGTATGAAAATCGAGACTGCTGGCTGACATGAAGATCACATCCTTGGCGAAGCCACCCGATGTTCCTGACCTTCAAATAAAGGAATATCAAAATTAACTTGTACCTTGAAAGGAGAAGTTCCTCCAAAGTGGTTGCTTGATGAATATGCACCTGATGTTATCAACGGGTGTAGAAGGATGTGGGAAAAATTCTCCATCGTTTCCTCCCTCTATCGCATGAGAGCTTGCTCAAGCAACGGATTAATAAAATATTTTTCTCTCTAATGTTTCTTCTCTTACACCATGGAGGGTTTATTGGGAGTCTGAGAGTGATTTTTCTCAGTAGAGACAATCTCAAGACCCAACGTTCTATACTCGGACCTCGTCTGTGCATGCATTGAAAAATGATCAAGAGCAACCTGCACTAATGTCACTGATCTATATTAATTTGAGCATGAAATGAGAGAAGAGATATAATACAAAAATATACCGAGATATTGCAAGACATCCAATAATATAACAAAGATATATCATATTTATATAACAAGATGCATAGATATACAGTAATACACAATTTCTATGAACGAGTGAAATGTACAGAACTATAAAATTCCAGATTGAAAGACTCGCTAGAATGGTGGCAGCTTATATCTGAGAAGCTATGTGATGGCTACACTCATTTGCAAGAAGATTGACGTTACAATGAGGCTCCAAAGGCCTTTCTAACATAAATAAAATAAAAAATCGTAACCTCAAAAGATGAAAATCCAACAATTTTGTGGACCCTGTTTTGGGTAGTTTGGTGTATCAACTTCCAATGGTGTAACTTTGGAATACGATCTCCATTTGCGTGCGTGATAGATCATTGGAACAGTATCAATGAAGAGATTCATTTTGGGGACTCAATCAGAATCGTTGGCTATTATTGAGGTTCCCTATAGTGAAAAAACGTCGTTTAGGCCCTCAAAATGGCCCCAGAAGTTTAGGAACTGAAAAATTGCTAAAAGTAGTAAATTGCCAACAAATTGTTTTGAGCCAGTTGGAATAGGTGGGTGTCCTCCAAGATCCTCTTGGATAAATCCTCCCTCCTTAAGAAAAAATGGTCTCCATTGCGTTGAGTTCCCAGGGAGAGGGGAAAGCATTTGTTGAATCTGAATCTTGGTGATTTGCTTTCCTTTCTCGAGAAGTCGCATTGCTTAGATTGTTGAAGACTATCATGAACATGTTGATGGCAAGGTTGAATCTATTCAACCAACCTGTTGTATCTTGTTTTGATTGGGCAGTGTGTAGGTACCATTGTAGGTGAAGAAACAATATCTTCTTTCTCTTCTATAATCTGCATCTGTTGGAAAGAAAGGTCTTGGGCGAAGCCTGCAGTGGTTGTAGTGTCCTTTTGTTCACCTTTTGAACAAATTGTGAAGAGGCTAAATTTTGTAGTATGAGAGATTACCTTGCGAAATTGTTTTGGTGGGAAAGTAATGGGAATTACTTATGGTATCCTATAGAGATGACCCCCTAGAGTAACAATGAAACTACAGGTTCAAGATGCATAAATAACATGGCACTTCCACATATATGGTTGGACCAAAAGAACATCATAGACATCCAGTGAGGAAACATCACATAATACCTCATCCTTGAAGGTATGGATGTCGTATGACAATTGACATTGTAGGATGACACAGAGATATTATTCTTGGTGAAGCCACCTAATGATGTATGGTTGTGGGTGTGGTGTCGTCGAAAATCCCAAAATTTTTAAGACATCTGTCGAGATGAGGTTCTTTTGGAATCCTCTATCAAAATTTAAATGCAGCGAGGTCCCCTTCGCCCACATATGTGAATGAAAAAGGCACTCTCCCTCTTCATGATCTATTGGTTCTTCTAATTGAATTGTTGCGGTCACGACAATAGAATGGGGTCTACATCATTGATATTTCTTCTCCCATTATTTTCTGAATCAGATTTTGAATCAAGGTTCGACTCCTTTTCTTTGATCTTGACCACCAATGATTGTTTTGAGTGAAATTCATTAGTGTTGTGCCAGGGGATTTTGTGGAAATCACACCACTTTCCAGTGTCCTTGTTTGCCTTTCCATTACCCTTGTTTTCATGTGCCTTGGATTGGGCTTTTGGAGGCTAGTTGTTAGGCCCGTCTTTACCATACTTTGGTTGTTGCAGTTTTGTAGACCTAAACTCTAGTTTGTTCTGGTTCCTAAATTTCTACTCAATTTTGAAAACATATCGATAGGCAGCTCCCAGTGATGAGATGTCTAGAAAAACGATTTCAATTTGGGCATACATATGCAAAGCCTTGCGATATTTTAGAACCAGATGTTGCTTGAATCTTTTGATACCAGGCTTGGTGCATAAGGTATGTAAAGTATTTGTGAACTATGGAACTGTTTGACACCTCTCTTTTCGTAGTGTGGTCCATTTGATGTACTGGCCATCATAGTTACCAACAGAGTAATATTCTTCCTTGACCGCATCCAGAAAAAAATCCCAAGTGGGATCGGTCCCATATATTCCAGACTCCTCTATGGAGCTTTGCTCCTAGTAACTTTCCCACCAATGTTTGACATGGGGGGGAGCCTTAAGGAGTGCGAAGGTGATATTTTCCCTGTTGGAAAAATTTGAACAGAGAAATAACCTTCTAGCAGATTTAGCCATTTCTCTAGGGAATTTGCATATATCTAACCTTCAAATACAGGAATATCAAAATTAATTTGTACCTTGAAAGGAGAGGTTCCTCCAAAGTTGTTGCTCGATGAATATGTTCCGGATTTTTTCAGCAAGCATTGAAGGATGTGGGAAAAATTATCCATCATTTCATCCCTCTGTCACATGAGATTTTTCTCAAGCGATATATTAATTGAATCTTTTTCTCTATCATTTTTACTTTCTTCCACCATGGAGGGCTTCTTGGGCATCAAATAGATATTGTACTCAAGAGAGACAAGATCGAGACCCTACTTTATATAGTCAGACCTTGTTGATGAAATTCACTGAAAAATGATTAAGAGCAGCCTGCTCTGATACCATTGATCCATATTAATTTGAGCACGAAATGAGAGAGGAGATATAATAAAAAAATATATCAAGATATTGCAAGAGTGTAACATCCCACTCTTGTACGCACTGAGCGATCTTATTCTTTGAGGACACTTGTGTGCAAGTGATCTAGGTCATTATACTATTGGTCATTTTGATTATGATTATGAGACATTATGGTTTTTATGATATGTTATTTTGTTGTATTTACATAGATAGGTGCTATTAAATGGGTTCTCCTGAGTGTGCAGGACTTTGGACATTGAGGATGCAGAGATATTGATGAAACCCTTTGGACTCTGGATCGAGTTAGGGAGTGGAATGTTGGGTTTGAATGTTGTTGATGTGCAATATTTAGATATGATTAGATATTATGATGATTGATTATTATTGCTGAAATGATTTGTGGATGGATGTAGGCTAACGAGACCTTGCTGACCAGACTCACATTTGGAGTAGATGGGTCACACACAACAACCAGAGACATTGAGGGAGAGGTGTGGCAGTAGCCCTGCCACAACCTACTAGAACTCCCGACATGGCTCAAACTGTAGGTTAATGATTACCTAGTTCGAGAAGACCCACGATGTCATGAGGGAATACTATGATAGTCACTCCATGTTGATTCTAAGGGGCGTGCAATAAGGTAGGGGAATTATTCCTTACATGCCCTTAGTCTCCCACAAGATCACCTAGAGGAGTATTGAATCCAGGGGTTTGACATGTACCAAATTCAGTCAAGAGGTGAGTGGTACCCTTGGAGCACGTAGTGTGTCTTGAAGGAAACATCGTGCAAGGAAAACAAAAAGAGGCGAGTGACACCATTGGAGCATGTAGTGCGTCCTGAAGGGCACGTTGTGATTTTAACTGTTAAGTGAATAAACCTAGTCGGACTTAAAATGAATGATGTTATAAGTAAAGTTTAATGACTAATTTATCCCTTGAGAACTATCGCCAAGCATAGTGAATTAAAAACTTAGGTCTGAGTGAAAAAAAAACAACTAACTAGACATATAACTGGATTAAAGTGGAAATTTTAATTCCGAAAGGTTCTTTGTATAAAATTTTAATTCACTAAGGTTCTTTTATAAAAATTTAATTCACTGAGATTCTTTTTATAAAATTTCAATTCACTAAAGGTTCTTTTATAACTAATAAGAGAAATTCAAAATTTAATTACTAAAGTAAAAAAAAAAGGAAATTATAATGGAGGATTAAATTCATAAAAAGAGTAAATGGTTTTTTTATCTAAACTACTAATTTTGAACTTAGTTATAAAAAAGGGGAAACTTAAAAGAAGAGGAAACTTAAAGAAAAAGTGAAACTTAAAAAAGGGGGAATCTTAAAGAAAAAGATGAATGTCTAACTTAGTAAGGAATCTAGCCTTTGGAACTTTCTATTTATGAACTCAACTAGAAATTAAGTAAGGTGTAATTCATTTAAGAATTGTAAGGGAATATTGGGACACTGAGGAGCATTTTTAGGAATGTTCTTAGTGTGTGAGGGAAATAGGTGTATTTAATTAATTAATAAAATTGATTTTTCTGGTGCAACTAGGGGATCGAGCGACATGTGTACGGGGGAGGTTTTTCGAAATTAATTAAATGAAAAAGGATTTTAATGAGAATTTGGAAAACTAATTACTTGAAAACTCTATAAAAAGAGATGGCTAAGGAGGAGTATGGACCATCATCTCGTTTGCGTAACGTTACGCTGCTGAAATTTATCTTGACTAAACTTTCTCTTGTGGGAGTTGGGATACCCAGCTTGAGTAACGAGTGGTAGCTCGACCTTGCGAGGTAAGATCGGTGCTAGCATTATATGGTATTGTGTGCACGACTCTTTTACGGCTTGGGGGGCTCAGGGGGAAGAAGAGTACCCCTAGCGTTGGCTGGGAGGTACCAGTGAGGTCACATCAGTTGACAAGTGGGATATGGATGGAGCGCGCACGAGACAACGACTTCAGAGCATTCTCATTTGGCTAAGTTACGCCTGTTAAAGTTGTTACTTGCAATGAAATTTAGTTTACAAGTGTTTATTTTTCCGTACTTGGTTGAAGATTTCATTTCCATGAGATTTATTGCAGATGCATTCCTACGGTAATTGTAATGCCCTTGTCGCTTGATTTATTCAATAAGAATCCTTTCTATCCACTATATCCTTTATTTATGAGTTATTGTCTCTTTGTGTGTGGCTAGAATGAGCCCTAGACTCAAAACCTTGCCTATGTTCTAGTATCTCATGCCTGGATTTTCTTTATTCCTTGATTGCGCTTTTATTTAATTACTTGCTTCTCCACAGGGAAGATTTGGATGCACATTTTGTTTTTATCCTCCATTCCATGATCATTTAAGTTATTATTTTGTGCCTGAGCAGTTGGACAGGAGTCGAATCCCCAGTCGTCACTCTGGTGTTTTAATACTTAGATTCAAATGCCCTGCTTTCTTGTGCATGGATAATGACCGTAGGATCATTCTCTACCCAACAAAGAATTCTCTCATGGGCATTTATTCTCTCTTGTCCACCATTGTTGTTTCTCTGCGTTTTCTCTTATGATTAATCTCTCATCTTTGCACTTTTATTTTATGCATAATTGCTGCATCCTTCCTAGAATTTCATCTCTGCATTTTTGAATGATACAACTCTGTGTTTGATTTGATAAATCCCAACATTTTTGGATGGTAAAACTATGTGTTTTTTATTGATAAATCCCAACGTTTTGAAATGGTAAAATCTCTGCGTCTTTTTTATAAAACACAACTAATATATATATTGACTGATAATGAATTTTTATGCTCTAAACACAACATTGAACCATGTTTTTTTTTTCTTGGCATATTACACAGCATTCATCCATGTTTTTCTGGGCATTTTACACAACATTCAACCACATTTTTCTTGGAGTTTTACATAGTACACAACCACATTTTTCTGGGCATATTACACAACATTCAACCACGTTTTTCTTGGTGTTTTACACAGTATGCAACCATGCTTTTTTGGGCATATTACACAACATTCAACCACATTATTCTTGGCATTTTACAAAGCATGAAACCACATTTTTCTTGGCATTTTACAAAGCATGAAACCACATTTTTCTGGGCATATTACACAACATTCAACCACATTATTTTTTATGTTTTACATAGTATGCAACCACTATTTTCTTGGCATCTTACACAGCATTCAACCACATTTTTCTTGGCATTTTTACATAGTATGCAACCACGATTTTCTTGGCATATTACATAGAGTTTACCCCACGATTTCTAGGCAATTTACCCTTCCTTTACCCAATGATATCAACAGATTATCAATATGTTTATCAATAGTTTTATCAATGGAATTATCATTGGACTTGTTAATGGACAATGACATTGATTGTTGAAAGCAAATATGAAAGACAATGTTTTTTCATTTGAATGTTAGTGTTTTTGTATATGAATGACAATGTAATGATCCCAAGCCATTATGCAAGGATTATCACGGTTCTGGTGCCTTCTTAAAACTTTTTCTGGTTGTGGTATTTCTTCAAACAGTTTGTTGATCTATTTGTTTAGATGTGTTTATATGTGTGTATGCAGCAAATAACGGAAAGAGATAACCATGGAACATACCTCAACCATATGCAATAAGATAGACAAGCCAAAACATCTCAAATCTTCTTTATTCATAAAATAGAGAAACCTGCTATAATGAAGATGCCGATCTGGAATGTTCAACAGATGGCCAAGAAGATAGACAATAGATAAGAGCTGCTACAAAATGCTCCCGCTAATACAAAAGATACCTCCAAATGCTGAATAAGAAATGAAGATC
>SNQJ01S0061249.1:73342-93020 GCA_010110895.2 Picea sitchensis | reverse complement strand
CAGAGGGGGTACCCCCCCTCTGCACTCCCCCGTGTGGAAGAGTGTACATACTTCTGGGGTGTAAATACTTCATGGGGTATAAACATGGCTGAAAGCAAGGACCTCTGAATCAAGAAGATAATCAGGCTCCACAACCAACACTTTGAAAAGCTTTTTATCTCTCCTTGTGGCTTCCCTGGCCACTGAAAGTCACTTCTAGCCATCCCATCCTATAGTGTTTCTCCTCCTGATTCCAATAAGCTATTACACTAAGAGGTTCCTCCAAGTAATGTGCCCAAAATGACCTCTTTAGTGAATTCCATTGACTTATAGCTCAAAATAGTCAAAATCATGGAAATCGTCCGAATGCAACGAAACCAAAGCCAACCTGTGCAGAATGGCTCATAATGATGGAATATGATGATAAATGCAAGTTGGACCCCACAATGCCTCTCAAATACCCCTGTACTCGCTATAACATCCTTCTGGCCATTCTGGTCATCATAAATCTCTACACTGGGATAATGTCCCAAAGTGGGGACATTGCAGACAATATTGTATTATGGGAATGACAACATTGTGATTATTGTTGTGTATGACTACGTTTTCATCAAAGATATGATTAGATAGTGAATTTATTAGACAAAGATTTTATTAGATAACAATTTTATTAGACAACAAATTTATCTGTTGATAGACAACACCCTTATATATATGACAATGACTTTATATAATATACAACAATTTTTATATATAATAGACAACAATTTCATATATAATAGACAACAATTTTTATATATAACAGACAAAAACTTCATATATGATAGACAACATTTCATATGATGACAATGATTTATATATTTTATAGACAACGATGCCATGTCTCTAATAGACAAAGATATCATAGGGTCGATAGACAACATTATCACATATTTAATATTCAACAATATTATGTAATTAATAGACAACGATCTCATGTATTTAAGAGACAGTGAAATCATACATTTAATAGACAACAATATCATATGGTTGATAGACATCATTATCCTATATTTTATATACCACAATATCATGTGTTTAATAGACTGTGATGTTGTTATTGACTACGAATAGTAATAGACCGAGATATTATTTTTAGACAGTGAAATAATTGATACACAATGATTTAGTAACAAATGAATTGTTAGCATCGTATCCCTACGTACTGCTAACTTAAACTAATCTAGATTCTATTCTTTTCTTTTTAAATGGTCGGGGTGAATATTTGTGGATTGTTGATTTCTTCTTAATAGATAGCATGTTATTGCAGAATGGATTCTCAAGTGAATATTTCATCGATGGCTAATCGCTTCCTTTAATTGATGTATGTTTGCAATAGAATTTGTTGTGCCAGGAATTTAATGTGATGTATGATTGTTATAGTAGTCAGATTTCCCTTGCGTCTTGTTGACATGTTGATTGGGTTCATGGGTTTAGTCTTCATCTATTTTTGACAGTTAATTCGGTCTCCTAGTGCGTTGGATCTTTCTTTGGTTATTGGTCTAGATATGTTATGTTGTGCCTTGTTTACTGTCTCGCCTACAACTTGTGACGACCTAATTCTTGATGAGGGGATCATTGTACACCTGATTGATAGATGTGAATGATAACCTAGCCAGAGTATTGTGCTTCCTGAGGTGGGCGTATTGTTCATTGTAATTGATGTTGGTACTTGGTTCTGTAATGCCTTAATGCGTTGGATTTGAGCGTCATAGAGGTTTCTAGTTACTGGTTGTCGAAGCCATTATGTCGGGTTGTTGATGTTTTCCTTTAGCGTGTAGGCATTGTCTTTCTTATGTCGAGTAGATAGTTGTTTTTATCTGTCTATTGATTATCGCATGTTTCGTCCAGTTGCATGATGTGTCGGTATGCTGGGTCGATGTTGTCTGTTTCCTGATTTGTGTGCATTGTATTCATCATCAAGTGGTGTTGATTAATTGTTTCCATTGTTTCCTTCTTGCTTAAAAAAATAAAATAAAATCTTGTTTTTTCATTACGTCGCATGTAGTCGAAACAATCAGGGTCATTACATATGGTATCAAAGTCGGTTCGACCCACGACTTGTGATCACTACAGATTCCGTTGATTATATATTTGATTTTAATGTTGTTGATTAAAATGATTTTTATTCATGCAGGTAATCATGGTTAGAGGACGCCATAGAGGTAGATGACGGGGTGCTAGGGGAGGAGGTGTGATGCCTCCAATAGCATCCATTCCCGAGAGGTCTAACCCCAAGAGAGATAAACAAGTTGTTGGGAAGGAATAGATAGTTGTGGGTGATGTGGTTGGGATGATGAGGTATTTTCAGTGGATTTTTGAGGCACTGATCATTTGTTTGGATAGAGATGAGGCTAGGGCACTAACACCCCCAGAGGGTCCACCCCATGCTCCAGTTGGTACTGGTAGCATTCACTACAAACTCGAGAAGGTCAAATTTCCTGAGTTCTTTGGTGCCTCGGACAACGCAGCTACCGAGGCATGGTTGGAGAATATGACAATATGATTTGCACTTTGTGACTATACCTCCGACATGAAGGTACACATGAAGGCCTTTCAATTGAAGGGAAGCACTCTTCTATGGTGGAAGATGCTCCTGCCATAATTAAACATGGTCATGGAAACGTGTCATGGGAACTATTCAAGGAATGGTTCTGAGAGAGGTATATATCAAAGGAATTCATTGAGATTCATCTCAATGAGTTCAACACCTTGAGACATGATGACAGTACGGTGCCCAAGTACAAGGCTCATTTTATGGAGCTACTTCTGTATGCTCCGCACCTGAATACCGATAAAATTAAGGTCAACAGGTTCTTGGTTTTCCTTAATGTAGGCATTCATTCAAAGGTTAGGATTTTGATGCCTCAAACCTTTCATGATGTCATTCAGAAGGCCCCCATAGTAGAGGAGGAGCTTATTAGTGGGGGTCAAAGCAGGACTCTAGCGAGACCAGCAGGGCAGGTGTCATCTGGTGTGCAACAACATCAAACACGAACCAAGCATTCACCAAGATATTGTGGCTTCTAGAGAGGATCCACTTTCACTACACCTTGGTGACCAATGCTTCAGCAACAAACTCCTTACCAAGGACCACAGCAAGAACAACAATGTCGACCACAGCAGAAACAGTTTAGGCATGTTTAATAGAACAGACTAGGATTCTAGGCTGGTGGGCCGTCAGCTTCTACTTCGGGTACCGAGAGTACTGGACCAAAGAAGGGGTGTTGGACAGGAGGGGAGCCACATCACTAGTGTGACTACCCAGTTGAGAAGAACAGAGCATATGGATCATCCAGACCCACTACCGTGGGATATATAGACAAGGCCCATTGGATTCATGTGGCGGTGAATAACCACCAGGCAGAGCACCAGTCGACTGTGATCGATACGTCAAGTATCGTCGTTGACCAAACCCTTAGTATTTTGATAGATCCTGGTGCTACCGACAGTTTTATTTCTGGTGCAATGCTAAAAATAATTAAGGTAAAAGAAGTCAAACAGGATGAGTTTAGCTTTGTAGAAATGGCTTCGGGATCCAAACAGAAGGTTGGTGGCAAGGTTACGGGCTATAGCCTTAACCTGGGAGATTTTTTCACTAAGGACAACCTGTACGTCAATGATATTAGGATTTTATGATGTCATGATTGGTAAGGAGTGGTTGTAATTGCATGAGGTGATACTCAACTGTAAGACGAAATGATTGATCTTGGTCGATGATGAGGGACAGATACATGTGATTGTAGGTCAGAACCAGGGAGTTTCCCTGAGGTTCATCTACTCCTTGCAACTATGGGAGAGCATGCGCAAGGGATGTAATATTTACTTCATCCTTGTGTTAAACGAGAAGGGAGTAGTGAAAGGTCTAGAACACCTTTCGGTGGTGAAAGAGTTTGCAAAGTTCTTACCTGAGGAGTTACCTAGGATGCCGCTGGAGAGGGAATTGGAACTTACCATAGAACTAAAACCGAGGATTGAACCGATAGAAAGAACGCCTTATCAGATGTTGACCCCGTAGTTATAGGAGTTGAAAATGAAACTGAAGGAGTTGCTGGACCTAGGAATTATACATCCAAGTGTGTCACCGTGGGGCGCACCTGTTATTTTCATATGAAATAAGGATGGGTCATGAAGACTTTGCGTTGACTACCTTCAATTGAACAAGGCAATGATGAAGAATCAATATCTGTTGACAAGGATTGATGATCTGTTTGATCATATGAAGTATGTGATGATGTTTTCAAAGATCGACTTAAGATCAAGGTATCACTAGTTACGGATCAAAGAGGATGATATCCCTAAGACCCCCTTTAAGACGAGGTTTGGACATTACGAGGTTATTGTTTTAACTTTTGGACTGACAAACGCCCCTGGGGTATTTATGAGTTTGATGAACAGGGTGTTCCGTGAGTACTTGGACAAGTTTGTCCAAGTATTCATTGACAATATTTTGATTTAATATCGGATGATGGAGGAGCATGACGAGTACTTACGCTTGGTACTACAGTGTCTGCGAGAGAATAAATTTTATGGGAAATTTTGTAAATGCTCATTTTATCAATCGAAGATTCATTACTTAGGGCATGTCATCTCCGGTGAACGTATCATTGTGGATCCCTCAAATTTTGAAGCTATTATGGAATGGCCTGCATTGAAAAATGTCCCCTAAGTGCATAGATTCATGGGTTTAGCGTGATACTATCGATGGTTTGTCGAGGGTTTTTCGAAGATAGCAAATCCAATTATGGAATTGCAGAAGAAGAACAAGAAGTTTGTTTGGACCTAGAAATGTGCGGAAGCATTTCGGAGGCTCAAGGAGATGTTGACAACAACACTGATACTAAAGGTCCCTGACATGGATGTGGATTTATTGGTATGCACTAACACACCCAAGGAAGGCTTAGGCGGAGTCTTGATGCAATATGGTTGAGTGATCTCTTACATCTTGAGAAAGTTGAGAAGGCATGAGGAGAACTATGTAATGCATGATTTGGAGTTGTTGTCCATCGTTCATTCCTCAAGAGTTTGGAGACACTACATGATTGGATGGAAATTCAGACTAAAAATGGACCATTGTGGACTACAACACATCTTTATGCAAAGTGACTTAAACGCACGACAATGACGTTGGTCAAAATTGTCTAGCAAGTATGATTTCAAGATTACTTACATAAAAGGGATAGTGAACAGAGTGGCAGATGCGTTGAGTCAGAGACCACACATATTTTCGGTGATGCCTCTTCAGACGAATCTATGCAAAAATATTCTAACCTTATAGCGTGATGATGATTGGTACCAAGAGGTAAGAATTTTATCGGTTAAAACACAATGATGGTGCCAAAATTTGAAGGATTTACTTTGGACAAAGACGAATTATTGAGATTTAAAATTCGAATTTACATACCATCCAATGATGAGTTGAGGAGTTTGATCCTAAACGAGGCTCGCATAGCAGTGTACATGGCTCACCCAAGAGTCACGAAGATGAGGGAAAACCTTAAACCCTTATTCTTCTAGAAAGGAATTAAGGCAGACATAGTCAACTACATGGCAAGATGTCTAGAATGTTAGTAGGTGAAGGATGAACATAGACATCCAGCGGAATTACTACAGCCACATCCTATTATAGAATCGAAATGGGAGGTCATTTCAATGGATTTCATTGTTGGATTTCCATTGACGACAAGAAGACATGACTCATTTTTTTTGGTAGTCGACACTATGACGAAGAGTGCTCATTTTATTCCTATGCATACGACATATCAGGCACCTGACATAGCTAGAGTTTTCATCAGTGAGATTGTGAGGCTGCATGGTGTGCCTTAGAGGATTATATCCGATAGAGGATCGACGCTTACAGGACGATTTTGGACTAGTTTCCAAGAGGCCTTGGGAACCCAACTTAACTTTAGTACCAGGTATCACCCGGAGACGGATGGGTAAACCAAATGAACAAACCAAATCTTGGAGGATATGTTGCGTATGTATGCTATGGACCAACATAAGAATTGGGAAGAATTCTTTCCACTGGTAGAATTTTGATATAACAACAGTTATCAAAGAACCATTAAGATGCTGCCTTTCGAGTTTATTTATGGGAAAACGTGTCAGACGCCTTTGAGTTGGGATTGGATTGAGGATAGGGTCCTAGTGGGACTAGAAGAAATCCAAGAAATGGAAGATCAAATGCAAACAATAAGACAAAGGATCAAGGAAGTGCAAGATCAGAAGAAGACTTATGTCAATGTGCATCATGACGATCGTAGTTATGAATTTGGCGATCGAGTCTTCTTGCGGGTGAAACTGTATAAAAGTTTGATCAAGTTTGAAAATGGTGCTAAACTCTCTCCTAGGTTCGTGAGAACTTTAGAGATTATGGAAAGGAAGGGTCCCATGGCCTATCGACTAGACTTGCCTGATTATTTGAGGCATATCCAAGATATTTTTCATGTATCTATTTTGAGACATTATATTAGTGATCCTACACATGTTATTGACATGAGTTCCTTGCAGGTATCCGACAAGGGTGCGCACACGGTAGAGCCAATCCACATCTTGGACCATCAAATTCGACAACTACAATATTGAACAACATATCATGTTGAGGTCTAGTGGGACAACTATAATTTGCACTCAGCGACCTGGGAGGACGCATATGATATGCACCAACAGTTTCTATTTTTGTTTGATAGATAGACTTATGATACTGTGATACACTTTATTTCGGCACTTATATAAAGTGAAACTTCAAGATGAATTTTAAACCAAGAGGGGGTGTATGTAACATCCCTCTCTTGGGTGCACTGAGCGAACTTATTCTTTGAGGACACTTGCATGCAAGTGATCCGAGTTATTATATTATTGGTCATTTTGATTATGATTATGAGACATTATGGGTTTGATTATATGTTATTTTGTTGTATTTACATAGATAGGTGCTATTGACTGGGTTCTCTTGATTATGCAGGACTTTAGACATTAAGGACGCAGAGGCATCGATGAAACCCCTTGGACTCCGGATTGAGTCAGGGAGTGGATTTTTGGGTTTGAATGTTGTTGATGTGACATATGTAGATATGATTAGATATTATGATGATTGATTATTATTGATGACATGATTCGTTGATGGATGCAGGTTGATGATAGCTCGCCGACCAGACTCACATTTGGAGTAAAGGGGTCATGCACAACAACCAGATACATTGAGGGATAGTTGTGGTAGTAGCCCTGCCACAACCTACTAACACTCTCATCGTGGCTTGAACTGTAGGTTAACGATTACCTAGTTTGAGAAAATCCACGATGTCGTGAGGGAAGACTATGACAATCACTCACGATGATTCTAAGGGGTGTGCAATAATGCAGGGGCCTTATTCCTTAGAGGCCCTTAGTCTCCCACAAGATCATCTAGCAGAGTATTAACTCCAGGTGTTTGACATCTACCAAATTCATTCAAGAGGCGAGTGGCACCCTTGGATCACACAGTGGGTCTTGAAGTGCACGCCACACAACGAAAATAGAAAGAGTCAAGTGGAACCCTTGGAGCACATAGTGCATACTGAAGGGCACATCACGATTTTATTTGGTAAGTGAATAAACCTAGTTGGCCTTAAAATGAATGATATGATAAGTAAAGTTGAATGACTAATTTTTCCCTTAAGAACTGTCGCCAAGCCTAGTGAATTAAAAACCTAGGTCTGAGTAGAACGTTTGAACAAAAAAAAAACAACTAACTAGATGTATAACTGGATTAAAGTGGAAATTTTAATTCCCTAAGGTTCTTTGTATAAAATTTTAATTCACTAAGGTTCTTTCATAAAATTTTAGTTCACTAAGATTCTTTTTATAAAATTTCAATTCATTAAAGGTTCTTTTATAACTAATAAGAGAAATTCAAACTTTAATTATTAATGTCAAAAAAAAAAGGAATTATAATGGAGGATTAAATTCATAAAAAGAGTAAATGTTTGTTTATCTAAACTACTAATTCTAAACTTAGTTATAAAAAAGGGGAAACTTAAAAGAAGAGGAAACTTAAGGAAAAATTAAAACTTAAAAAAGGGGGAAACTTAAAGAAAAAAATAAATGTCTACCTTAGTAAGGAATCTAGCCTTTGGAACTTTCTATTTATGAACTCAACTAGGAATTAAGTAACGCATAAGTCATTTAAGAATTGTAAGGGAATATTGAGGCACTGAGGAGATTTTTTAGGAATGCTCTTGGTGGGTGAGGGAAACACGAGTATTTCATTAATTAATAAAATTAATTTTTCTAGTGCAAATAGGGGATCGGGTGACATGTGTACGGGGGAGGTTTTTTGAAATTAATTAAATAAAAAAGGATTTTAATGAGAATTTGGGAAACTAATTACTTGAAAACTCTATAAAAGAGATGGTGGAGGAGAAGTATGGATCATAATATGGTTTGTGTAGCGTTACACTACTGAAATTTATCTTAACTAAACTTTCTTTTGTGGGAGTTGGGATACCCAACTTGGGTAACGAGTAGTAGCTCGACCTTGCAAGGCTAGATGGGTGCTATAATTCTATGGTATTGTGTGTGTGGCCCCTTTGTATCTCGGGGGGCTCAGGGGGAATAAGAGTACCCCTAGTGTTGGCTGGGAGGTACAAGTGAGGTCACATCGGTTGGAAAGTGGGAGCTGGACGGAGCGCGAGCGGGATAACGACTTCGGAGCATTCACATTTGGCTAAGGTGCGCCTGTTAAAGTTGTTACTTGCAATGAAATTTAATTTACACATGTTTATTTTTCTGTACTCAGTTTAATATTTCATTACCATGAGCTTTCTTGCACATGAATTCCTACGGTAATTGTAATCCTCTTGTCGCTTGATTTATTCAATAAGAACCCTTGATATCCACTCTATCCTTTATTTATTAGTTACTGTCTCTTTGCACGTGGCCAGAATGAGCCCCAGACACAGAACCTTGCCTGTGTTCTAGTATCTCCAGCCTGTGTTTTCTTTATTCCTTGATTGTGCTTTTATTTCATTATTTTCTTCTCCACAGAGAATATCTAGATGCAGATTGTGTTTTTATCCTCTATTCCATGATCCCCTGTGCCTCAGCAGTCGATCAGGAGTTGAATCAATGATCATCACTCCGGTGTTTAAAGAATGAGATTCAAATGCCCTTCTTTCCTATGCATGGATAATAATTGTACGATCATTCTCTTCCCCACAAGGAATTCTCTCTTGGGCGTTTATTCTCTCTTTTCCACCACCGTTATTTCTTTGTGTTTTCTCTTACGATTAATCTTTCATCTTTGTGATTTTATTTTAGGCATAATCCCTGCATCCTTCTCATAATTTCATCTCTGCATTTTTGAATAATACAACTCTGCATTTGATTTGATAAATCCCAACGTTTTGGATGGTAAAACTATGTGTTTTTTATTGATAAATCCCAACGTTTTGGATGGTAAAACTATGTGTTTTTTATTGATAAATCCCAACGTTTTGAAATGGTAAAATCTTTGCGTATTTTTGATAAAACACAATGAATCTATACATTGCCTGGCAACGATTTTTTATGCTCTAATCAAATGCATGACAACAATTTTTTATGCTCTAAACACAACATTCAACAACGTTTTTTTTTCTTAGCATATTACACAACATTCAACCATGTTTTTTGGACATATTACACAACATTCAACCACATTTTTCTTGGCGTTTTACACAATACACAACCATTCTTTTTTGGGCATATTACATAGCATTCAACCACATTTTTCTTGGCATTTTACAAAGTATGCAACCACATTTTTTTGAGCATATTACACAGCATTCAACCATGTTTTTATTAACGTTTTACACAGTATGCAACCACGTTTTTCTAGGCATATTACACAACATTCAACAATGTTTTTCTTGGTGTTTTACACAGTATGCAACCATGATTTTCTTGGTATCTTACACAACATTTAACCACATTTTTCTTTCCATTTTTACACAGTATGCAACCGCGATTTTCTTGGCATATTACACAGAGTTTACCCCACGATTTCTGGGTGATTTACCTAGCCTTTACCCAACGATATCAATAGATTATCAATATGTTTATCAATAGTTTTATCAATGGAATTATCATTAGACTTGTTAATGGACAACGACATTAATTGTTGAAAACACTTATGAAAGACAACGTTTTTGCATGTGAATGTCAGCGTTTTTGTAGGTGAATGACAATATTGTATTATGGGAATGACAATGTTGTGATTATTGTTCTGTATGAATGCACTTTCATCAAATATATGATTAGATAGTGAATTTATTAGTCATAGATTTTATTGGATAGAGATTTTATTAGACAATGAATTTATGATGCATGAGCATCCACAAGGCATCAAGCGAGCCAGCGCGTGGAGCAAAGAAGAAAGTTGGATAGTGCCAGCACCAAATTTTGAAACACCTGATATTTGTTGCGCCGAACATTAATGTGAAGAGTTAATGAAGCACACTTGTATTGTAATGTAGATAGGAAGGCATTTATTAGTTTTAATGCTGTTAGATAGGAATTTATTGTAGATTTGATAGCTTCAGATTTCGAGAGGCAAAACGAAATATAGGCACCCTCCTTTGTATTATTGTACGATATTCAGAGCAGTCATATTTGTTGAGAACAAGAACAAGAAGAGTAGAGCAGAGAATTTGTGGAGAACACCCATGTATAGATATTGAATTAATATAGGAGAACTTTGATTCAATTCCATGGCTGTGTTTATTTTCTGTGTGTTGTTGATATTATGTTGTTGCATATTTGCTTCTTGTTATGCTTTTGTTCTATATGCTGTATATGTGATTTCATGGTAAATGTGAAGTCTGAGAGAGGAGAAAAAGTTTCAATTGTTTCTCTGTTGAAGCCAGGAGATTCCTGCATAGAGTGCAGTTGAATTCCTCCGCATAGAGTGCGTTGAGGAGGCTCACAGTTAAAATCTTATTCTCATCTACCCAGGAGTTGAATTGATTTCTTAGGGTCATGCAGGTGAAGTGCAGGCCAAGGATGAAATAGAAGTCTCAACATTTGTCTGAGCAGAAGGTTAAGGATTGTTGTGGCTGTGAGTGCACAGAGTCTAGGTGACTTCGATGATTGAGGGTTGTTGAAGGTCGAGTACAGGGAGCGTGTGCGAAAGATCTATGAAGTAGTCAGAGAAATCGAGCTCAGGAGGGATAGTTCCATTGAGAACGCAGTGGAGCAGACCCTGGAAGGGTTTGAACAGGGAGTGCTTTGAAGAGGAAGAGATCTCTAAGAAGGAGAATCAACGGTCAAGGCTCGCGGAGAGGAATCGCGAAATCCCGAAGATCATCGGATCGTGGATAAGCACTGTGGGAGTTAACCCATCGACGCATGAAGGGTCAAATCCATCGCATATCGGCATTCGGCGTTTGACGAGGTGAAGCGCAAACCCTTTGAAATCGCGAGTCGTGATTTCCCGAGTTACTCGGAGCCGTTGATCTCCACAGGACAGGTGGCACGCGATCCCGGAAGATCGGGATTCGGCATTCGGCGATTCTCGTTGCAAGGAATTTTCAATTGGTGAAATCACGATCCCTCGATTCCCGATCGCACGAGTGAGAGAAGTGGAGTGGCAATGTGGGACCACAGATACGAGTGGAGTCTAGGTGGCATTGGATTGGAAGATCGGAGATCGGAGTTCGGGGATTCATAGAGTGTGTGAATCACGACAACGGATTCACCAATTTCCCGATAGGGAAATCCCCAATCTATAGAGGTGTTGACCCATTGACCCATCGGGGTTCGGGGTTCGGGGTTTTGTATTACATGTGAATTGTGTATGCGTGGTTCGCGATATCACGAAGCTCGAACTTCCGAGAAGTGAAGGGAAGACTTCCGAGGAGTTATTGTGGGTAGTGAAACTCCCGAGGGGAGTTGGAAGAGCTTGGACTCTTCGGGCCTGTGAGAAAGGGAGAAGGTCTTGGTGGAGCGGCTGCTGGTGAGGGAAGTACTGCGTCAAGTGGTATCAGAGCCGGAGAAGGGTTCTCTTTGTTCTGGTAGCAGAGAGAAGCAGATACACCATGTCACCCAGAAGAGAGAGACAATCGCCTGATCGAGAAGACAGGGATGCCTGAAGAAGAGGAAGGCCAGCAGGGAATCCAAAGATGGAGTGGCAGATACGAGATCTCAAGGCGAGAATCGAAGAGATGGAAACAACTCAGAGACGTGGAGTCGACGCTATAGAGTTCAGCGATTCCGAAGTAGAAGAGGAAGCTGGACACGAGGCAGAAGAGGTCTCAGCAGAAGACGCATCAACGGAGCGATTGAGCAGAGCTATCTCTAGGATGAGCTTGAAGACCAAGATGGACATTCCCGTTTATGAGGGAAGTCTGAATGCAGAAGAGTTGCTGGATTAGATCCGAGCACTCGATACCTACTTCGATTATGAAGATATCGAAGAGGACAAGAAGGTAAGGCATGCAGTTACTAAGCTGAAAGGACATGCAGCCTTATGGTGGGATGAGTTGCAGGATGATAGGTGCTGCAAAGGAAAAAAAAAGATTAAGAGCTGGGATAGGATGATCGCTAAGATGAAGGCGAAATTCATCCCGAGAGATTACCAAATCACATTGTTTAGGCGTATGCAGAACCTGAGACAGAAGTTGATGTCAGTGAAGGAGTACACCTAGGAATTTTATAGGCTCAACATCCGAGCAGGTCACCGAGAGAGTGATGATGAAAAGGTGGCGAGATACCTGAATGGGATGAGGTATGACATTTAGGATGAGTTAAGCATGCTGACCATCCAAACAGTTGAGTATGCGTACCAGATGGCTCTAAAAGCCGAAGAGAAGCTGAGCCGCAAGCAAGGTCAGTGAGGGCGAGGCAGGAGCCAGCCCCAAGGCAAAGCAGTTGCCCAAGAACGAAACCAAAATCCCAAGGAGGAGTGGAAGAGGCCTCAGGAAAGGATTGAGAGAGGTGGAACCTCACAGCAAAGGCAACCACAAACTGAGCAGAGGCAGCAATATGTTGAGCCTAGGAGATAGCAAACTGATCAGCAAGGAGATTATGCTGACGCCAATGCTATTCCTCATACCCGAGGTAGAGGAAGAGGCCGAGGAGGAGTTATCACATGTTTTACATGTGAAAAAGATGGACACAAAGCCATGGACTGTCCAGACAGGAAAATGGATAGAGGAAAAGCTCACATCACTGAAGCATAGAAGCGTGATGCTGAGAACGAAGATGCAGATAGCGGAAGGTCGCTTGGGATGCATAAGATTCTTTTGACACCTGAGAAAGAGGTGGAAAGCTCAGTGTAGAGGAGCAGACTATTCAAAATGGCTTGCACAGCCAAGGACAGGAAATGCAAGGTCATCATTGACAGTGGGAGCACCGATAACCTTGTTTCATCCGAGATGGTGGAAAAGTTGGAGCTAGAGACAACTAAGCACCCGAGTCCATATAAAGTCTCGTGGTTACAGAAAGGACACCGGGTAAGTGTCACTAAATAGTGCTTAGTTAAATTCAAGATAGGGAATTATCATGATGAAATTTTGTGTGATGTCATTCCCATGGATGTGTGTCATATCTTGCTGGGGAGACCATGGCAGTATGACAGAAATGTGGTTCATGACGGGAGGATGAACACCTACACCTTGGAGAAGAATGGGAGGTTACATAAGTTGCTTCTGATAAAGGATAAAGAAGTGAAGCCGGAAGTAACCAGCACGATACTCCTCATGAGTGCGAAGGAGCTTCTCACAGAGATGGAGAAGAATGAAGATCCACAATTCTTTGTTGTCAAGAAGCCGAGAATTGTCCTGACGGGCACAAGAGTGGACGACTTGCCAAAGGAGATTCAGGAACTGCTGGGAGAGTTCGCTGATATCATCGTGGACGAACTACCTCGTTCGTTGCCACCGATGTGGAGTGTGAGTCATCACATAGATCTCATACCAGGAGCCAGCTTGCCGAATAAGGCAGCGTACAGGTTGATACCTCAGGAGAACGAGGAAGTCAAGAGGCAAGTGCAGGATTTGCTGGATAAAGGACTAGTGAGGGAGAGCCTTAGTCCGTGTGCTGTTCCGACAGTACTAAGTCCAAAGAAGGATGGAGGCTGGAGGATGTGTACAGACTCCAGGGCGATTAATAAAATCACCATCAGGTACATATTTCCACTGCCGAGAATGGATGACTTGATGGATTGCCTGAGTGGGGCAAATTATTTCTCAAAGATTGATCTCAAGAGCGAATATCATCAGATCCAAATGAGAGAGGGAGATGAATGGAAGACAACATTCAAGACAAACGAGGGTTTGTACGAATGGCTGGTCATGCCGTTTGGCTTGACAAACGCACCAAGCACATTCATGAGGCTGATGAATGAAGTTCTGCGGGAATTCATTGGAAAATTTGTGGTTGTATACCTGGATGATATACTGATTTTCAGTAAGACCAGGGCATAACACTTGAGACATTTAGCCATTGTGATGAGAAGGTTACAACAGGAGAAGCTGCTCATTAATTTGAAGAAGTGTTCCTTCATGCAGACAGAACTCGTCTATTTGGGTTTTGTAATTTCGGCTAATGAGTTGAAGATGGATCCTGAGAAGGTAGAAGTGATCAGGAATTGGCCATCGTCGAGAAATGTTTTCGAGGTAAGAAGTTTCCATGGACTCGCTAGTTTCTACAGGAAATTCATTTGAAATTTCAGTGGAATTAGCGCAACAATGATGGACACAGTGAAGAAGTGGCATAAGACTTTTCACTGGACAGCAGAGGCTGAGAGAAGCTTCAATTTGTTGAAGCGAAAGATAACAGAGCAACCAATTCTGGTGTTGCCTGATTTTCGGAAGACCTTCCAAGTGAAGTGTGATGCCAGTGGATATGCTGTTGGAGGGGTCCTGAGTCAGGATGACAGACCTGTTGCATATTACAGCGAGAAGCTGGATGATGCAAAGATGAAATACTCCACGTACGATAAAGAATTCTATGCCATCATACAGGCATTGAAGAAGTGGAGGCATTATTTGATACCCAAGGAGTTCGTATTGTACAGTGATAATCACACATTGCAGTTTGTAAGTCAATAGGAGAAGTTGAATCAAAAGCATGCGAAATGGGTGGAATACATGCAGAATTTCACATTTTTCATTAAGCACATTTCAGGGAGTGCTAACAAAGTAGCTGACGCTTTGAGCAGAAAATGTTTATTGCTGCAAGAATTCAGGGTCAAGACCTTGGGTTTTGAAAACCTCAAAGATATGTATGCAGGTGATACAGATTTTGGGGAAGCTTATGAAGCGGCTGAGAACCCAGTTCTCGGGGATCGGAGTCCATGGCTGGAATATATAATCCAGGAAGGATTGCTATTCAAAGGCAATCAACTGTGCATACTGAATTGCTCCATGAGGGAGAATTTGGTGCGGGAAAAACACAGCGGTGGATTAGCAGGTCATTTTGGGCATGACAAAACATTTGCCAAGCTAAGCGAATAGTATTATTGGCCAGGCATGCGAGCAGATGTAAAGAGGTTTGTTGACAGGTGTCGGATATGTCAACATGCGAAGGGCCGAAAGCAAAACACAGGGTTCTATCAGCCATTGCCCATACCCGAGAGGCCATGGGAAGCCATTAGCATGGATTTTGTTCTGGGATTGCCAAGAACACAATGAGGAGTTGATTCCATTTTTGTGGTGGTAGACAGGTTCTCGAAGATGGCACATTTTATACTGTGCCATAAGACTAGCGATGAAACCCACATCGCAAATTTGTTTTTCAAAGAAATCGTTAGGTTGCACGGATTGCCGAGAAGCATAGTCTCGGATCGGGATACGAAATTCATAGCTAATTTTTGGAGGACGCTATGGAAGAAGCTAGGGACTGACTTGGCGTTTAGTTCAGCTTACCATCCATAGACAGATGGGCAGAGAGAGGTGGTCAATAGAAGTCTAGGAGATCTGTTGAGAGGCTTAGTGATGGAGCATCACAACAGTTGGGACCAAATATTACCACAGGCTGAGTTCGCGTACAACGATTCGGTGAATCAGAGTACAGGTAAGAGCCCATTTCAAATTTTGTATGGGACACAACCGAGAGGAGTTTCTGAGCTCAGGGAGTCAGAATAGGCTGAAACTAGCAGCACGAGAGCTGAAGAGTTCGCGGAGGCGATGCAGGAACTTCACAGTCAGGTGAAACAACGGCTGTAGAAGGCGAATCAGGAGTATAAACGCAGAGCCGATCAGCGGAAGAGACAACTTCAGTTTGAAGTTGGGGACATGGTTCTGGCGCACTTGAGGAAAGAAAGGTTCCCGAGGGGAACATACAACAAGCTCAAGATGAAAAAGATTGGGCCATGCAAAATTCTGAGGAAATTTGGACAGAACGCTTATGAGCTTGAGTTGCCAGATGGCATCGAGATATCTCTGATTTTCAATGTTTTAGATTTATACCCATACAGGGATGGAGAAACTGAAGCTGGAACTGAAGAACCAGTGATCCAGTGGCAGAAGTAGTTACCAGTTGCAGTAACACCACAGATGGAGTGCATACTGGATAAAAGAGTAGGCAGGAAGACCAGGAGAAAGTAGTATTTTGAATACCTTGTGAAGTGGAAGAATCACCCAGTGGAGGATGCCAGCTGGGAAACAGAGGCAGTCATATAGAAGTATGGGCAGACTGTACAGGAGCTCATGGACAAGAGCCCATGAAATCTTTTGAGCTGAGGAGTATGATGCAGGAGCATCCACAAGGCATTAAGCGAGCCAGCGCGTGGAGCAAAGAAGACAGCTGGATAGTGCCAGCACCAAATTTTGAAACACCTGATATTTGTTGCACTGAACATTAATGTGAAGATTTAATGAATCACACTTGTATTGTAATGTAGATAGGAAGGCATTTATTAGTTTTAATGCTGTTAGATAGGAATTTATTATAGATTTGATAGCTTCAGATTTCGAGAGGGCAAACAGAATATAAGCACCCTCCTTTGTATTATTGTAGGACATTCAGAGCAGTCAGATTTGCTGAGAACAGGAACAAGAAGAGTAGAGAAGAGAATTTGTGGAGAACACCCATGTATAGATATTGAATTAATATAGGATAACTTTGATTCAATTCCATGGCTGTGTTTATTTTCTGTGTGTTGTTGATATTATGTTGTTGCATATTTGCTTCTTGTTATGCTTTTGTTCTATATGATGTATATGTGATTTCATGGTAAATGTGAAGTCTGAGAGAGGAGAATAAGTTTCAATTGTTTCTCTGTTGAAGCCAGGAGATTCCTGCATAGAGTGCAGTTGAATTCCTCCGCATAGAGTGTGTTGAGGAGGCTCACAGTTAAACTCTTATTCTCGTCTACCCAGGAGTTGAATCGAGTTCTTAGGGTCGTGCAGGTGAAGTGTAGGCCAAGGCTGAAATAGAAGTCTCAACAGTTGTCTGAGCAGAAGGTTAAGGATTGTTGTGGTTGTGAGTGCGCAGAGTCTGGGTGACTTTGACGATTGAGGGTTGTTGAAGGTCGAGTACAGGGAGCGTGTGCGAAAGATCTCTGAAGCAGTCAGAGAAATTGAGCTCAGGAGGGATAGTTCCGTTGAGAATGTAGTGGAGCAGACCCCGGAAGGGTTTGAATAGGGAGCACTTTGAAGAGGAAGAGATCTCCAAGAAGGAGAATCAACGGTCAAGGCTCGTGGAGAGGAATCGTGAAATCCCAAGGATCGTTGGATCGTGGATAAGCAGCACGAGAGTTAACCCATTGATGTAGGAAGGGTCAAAGCCATCGCATATCGGCATTCGGTGTTTGACGAAGTGAAGCGCAGACCCTTTGAAATTGTGAGTCACGATTTCCTGAGTTACTCGGAGCCGTTGATCTCCACAGGACAGGTGGCACACGATCCTGGAAGGTCGGGATTCGACATTCGGCGATTCTCATTGCAAGGAATTTTCAATTGGTGAAATCGTGATCCCGCGATTCCCGATCGCACGAGTGAGAGAAGTGGAGTGGCAATGTGGGACCACAGATACGAGTGGAGTCAAGGTGGCATTGGATCGGAAGATCGGAGATCGGAGTTTGGGGATTCATAGAGTGTGTGAATCACGACAGCGGATTCACCGATTTCCCGATAGGGAAATCCCCGATCTACGGAGGTGTTGACCCGTTGACCCATCGAGGTTCGGGGTTTGGGGTTTTGTATTACATGTGAATTGTGTATGCGTGGTTCGCGATATCGCGAAGCCCGAACTTCCAATAAGCGAAGGGAAGACTTTCGAGGAGTTACGGTGGGTAGTGAAACTCCCGAGGGGAGTTGGAAGAGCTTGGACTCTTCGGGCCTGTGAGAAAGTGAGAAGGTCCTGGTGGAGCGGCTGCTGGTGAGGGCAGTACTGCGTCAATTTATCTGTTGATAGACAACACCCTTGTATATAGATGACAATGAATTTATATAATATACATCAATTTTTATATATAACAGACAACAATTTCATATATAATAGACAACAATTTTTATATATAACAGAAAACAATTTCATATATGATAGACAACATTTCATATGATGAAATTGATTTATATATTTTATAGACATCGATATCATGTGTCTAATAGACAACGATATCATAGGGTTCATAGACAACATTATCACATATTTAATATTCAATAATATCATGTAATTAATAGACAGGATGTTCTGTTTTTAATAGACAACGAAATCATACATTTAATATATAGAAATATCAAATGGTTGATAGACAACATTATCCTATATTTTATATACCACAATATCATGTGTTTAATAGACCATGATGTTGTTGTTGACCGTGAATAGTAATAGACAAAGATAATATTGTTAGACAGTGAAATAATTGATACAAAATGATGTAGTAACAAATGAATGATTAGCATGGTATCCCTACGTACTGCTAACTTAATCTAATCTGGATTCTGTTCTTTTCTTTTTAAATGGTCAGGGTAAAGATATGTGGATTGTTGATTTCTTCTTAATAGATAGCATGTTATTGCAGAATGGATTCGCGAGGGAATATTTCATCGATGTCTAATCACGTCCTTTAATTGATGTATGTTTGCAATAGAATTTGTTGCGTGAGGAATTTAATGTGATGTATGATTGTTATAGTAGTCAGATTTCCCTTGCACCTTGTTGACTTGTCGATTGGGTGCTTGGGTTTACTCTTCATGTATTTTTGATAGTTAATTCAGTCTCCTAGCGCGTTGGATCTTTATTGGGTTATTGGTCTAGATATGTTATGTTGTGCCTTGGTTATTGTCTCGCACACTTCTTGTGATGACATGATTCCTGATGAGGAGATCATTGTGCACCTGATTGATAGATGCGAATGATAACATGGCCAGAGTCTTGTGCTTTTCGAGGTGAGCGTATTGTTCGTTGTAATTGATGTTGGTACTTGGTTCTGTAACGACTTAATGTGTTGGGTTCGTGCATCGTAGAGGTTTCTAGTTACTGGTCGTCGAAGACGTTGTGTCGGGTTGTTGATATTTTCCTTTAGCGTGTAGGTATCGTCTTGCTTATGTCGGGCGGGTAGCCATTTTTATCTGTCTATTGAATATCGCATGTTTTATCCAGTTGCACGATGTTCTAGTATGTTGGGTTGTTTTTGTTTGTTTCCTGATTTTCGTGCATTGTGTTCATCATCAAGTGGTGTTGATTAATT
>SNQJ01S0061249.1:59120-73267 GCA_010110895.2 Picea sitchensis | reverse complement strand
CGTATGTAGTCAAAACAATTGGGGTCATTAAAAAGAGATATATTAGATGTATATAATAAGATTCACAAATATACATTAATACATAATTTCTATTAATGAGTGAAATGTATAGAACTGTAAAATTACAAAGTGAAAGACTCACTAGAATGGTGAAAAATTATCTCTAAGAAGAGATGTGATGGCTATGCACATTCAAAAGAAGATGGATGTTACAATGTGGCTCCAAAGAACTTTTTAACATAAATAAAATCCAAAATCCTAACCCCATAAGATGAAAATCCAACAGTTTTGTGGACCCCATTTTGGGTAGTTTGGTCTATCAACTTCCCGAGGCTATAACTTTGGCATTCAATCTCTGTTTGGGACGCATGATAGCTCGTTGGAAAGGTATCGACAAGAGATTCATTTTGGGGGCTCAATAGGATCATTTTTCCCTAATTAAGGTGATGGATAATGAAAAAATATTGTTTAGGCTCTCAAAATGGCCTCAGAAGTTTAGGAACCAAAAAACTGCTAGAGTTAGTAAATTTCCAACGAACAGTTTTGAGCCAGTTGGAATCGGTGAGTGGCCACCAACATCATCCTGGATCAATCCTCCCTCCTTCGGAATCAATCATATCCATTGCGTTGAGTTCTTGTGGGAGAGGGGAAAGCGTTTGTTGAATCTGAATCTTGGTGAGTTGCTTTCCTTGCTGGAGAATTCGTGTTGCTTAGCCTGTTGAAGACTATCACAAACTTGTTGCTAGTGGGGATGAATGTTTTCAACCAACCTATTGTATCTTGGCTTGACTGGGTAGTGTTTAGGTACCATTGTAGGTGAAGAGACAATATCTTCTTTCTCTTCTGCAATATGCTTATGTTGGAAAGAAAGGTCTTGGTCCAAGGCTGCAGTGGTTGCAGTGTATTTTTTTTCACCTTTTGAACAATTTGTGAAGAGGCTGAATTTTGCAGTATGAGAGATTACCTTGCATCATTTTTTTGGTGGGACAATAGTCATAATTAATTCTGGTATCTTGTAGAGATGATCCCCCAGAGTAACAATGATAATACTGGGTTGAGACTCATAAATAACATGGCCCTTCCACATATATGGTTGGCCCAAAAGAACATCATAGACATCCAGTGGGGCATTATCACATAATACCTCATCCTTGAAGGATTTCATGTTGTATGAAAATTGACACTGTTGGCTGACATGGAGATATTGACCTTGGATAAACCACCCAATGTTGTATGGTTGTGGGTGTGGTGTTGTTAAAAATCCCAACTGTTGGATGACCTCTGTTGAGATGGGGTTCTTCTGTCTTCCACTATCAACAAAAAAATGTTGCAAGGTCCCCTTCACCCAAATCTGTGAATGAAAAAATTTCTCCCCCTCTTCAGGATCTATTGGTTCTTCTGATTGAATTGTTGTGGTCCTGAAAATAGTAGTGGGGTCTTTGTTGATGATCTGTATTCTCCAATTATTTTCTGAATTAGGGTTTGGATCTTTTTATTTGATCTCGGCCACCAATGATTGTTTTCAACGACATTAATCAATGTTGTGCTCGGGGATTTTTTGGAAATGACACCACTTTCCAGTGTCCTTTTTCTTTTTGTTACCCTTCTTTTCATATATCTTGGACTGGGTTTCTGGAGGCTGGTTGTTAGGACTGTCCTTACCATACTTTAGTTGTTGCATATTTCCAAACACGAACTCTCATTTGTTCTCATGCCTAAATTTCTTCTCGATTTTGACATCATATCGATAGGCAACTCCCAGTGATGAGATGTCTGAAAAATCCATTTTGGTTTGGATGTACCTATGTAGAGCCCCACAATATTTTAGAACCAGATGTTTCTCATATTCTTCGATACCTATCTTGGTGCGCAATGTATGGAAAGTATTTGTGAACTTCGACACTATTTGGCCCCTCTCTTATCACAGTCTGGTCCATTTCATGTATTGGTTGTCATAGTTACCAACATGGTAATATTGTTCCTTGACCCATATATTCCAGACTCCTCTATGGAAATTTATTGCATTAAATTTCCCACCAATTTTTTAGATGGGGGAGAGCCTTAATGAGTGCAAAGATGATATTTTCCTTGTCAGAAAAATTGTGAATAGAGAAATAACGTTCTAGCAGATTTAACCATTTTTCTAGGGCATCCACATCTATCCGACCTTCAAATACGAGAATATCAAAATTAACTTGTACCTTGAAAAGATAGGTGCCTCCAAAGTGGCCTCTCGATGAATATGCACCTGTTTTTATTAGAAGGCATTGAAGGATGTAGGAAAAATTCTCCATCATTTCATCCCTCTATTGCATGAGAGCTTGCTCGAGCAATAGATTAATTGAATCTTTTGCTCTGTCATTTTTATTTTCTTCCTCCATGTAGGGTTTCTTAGGTTTGTCAGAGATGTTGTACTCAAGAGAGACAATCTCGATACCCAACTTTCTATACTCTAACCTCGTCGAGGACATGCATTGAAAAATGATCAAGAGCATCATGCTCTAAGACCATAGATCCAGATTAATTTGAGGAAGAAATGAGAGTAGAGATATAATACAGAAATACATCGAGATATTGCAAGAGATCCAATAATATAACAAAGATATATCAGATTTATATAACAAGAGGCACAGATATACAATAATACACAATTTCTATTAATGAGTGAAATGTATAGAACTGTTAAATTACAGAGTGAAAGACTCGCTAGAATGGTGACAACTTATCTTCGAGAAGAGATATAATGGCTAC
Source organism: Picea sitchensis (assembly GCA_010110895.2). Classification (NCBI taxonomy): domain Eukaryota; kingdom Viridiplantae; phylum Streptophyta; class Pinopsida; order Pinales; family Pinaceae; genus Picea; species Picea sitchensis. Next base: position 70,516 of record SNQJ01S0061249.1, on the reverse strand, counting down.
ACTCATTCGCAAGAATATGGATGTTACAATGAGGCTCCAAAGTCCTTTTTAACATAAATAAAATCCAAAACCCTAACACCGGAAGATGAAAAGCCAATATTTTTGTGGACCCTGATTTTGTTACTTTGGTGTATCAGCTTCCCGAGAGCGTAATGTTGGCATATGATCTCTATTTGGGGCGTACAATAGCTCATTTTAAAGGTATCAATGCGGCGCTTCATTTTTGGGGTTCAATAAAAAACTTTGACTATTATTGAGGTGCTAGAGCGTGAAAAAATGTCTTTTAGACCCTCAAAATGGCCCCGGTAGTTTAGGAACCAAAAAAATACTGAAAATAGTAAATTGCCAACGAACTGTTTTGAGATAGTTGGAATAGGGGGATGGCCACCGAGATCCTCCTGGATCAACCAATAAAATGCTACTTCAAATTACACTTGGCTACTTTAAATGACACTTAGCAGTGTCATGCTTATCATTTTTATTTTATGCAGGTTTTAATAAAAGTGCCACCAAAATAGCTTTTTGATTTTAACAATGTCTTTGACTATCATTTTTTAATTTTTTTATTATATTATGATATGCTTTTTAATAAATTTTTAATTTTAACTTTTTTCAATTCTCACTAATTTTTTTTTTTTTTTTATTTAAAGTCCATTTTATTTCCAAACCTTCAGTCCAGATACAGTGTCTCCATAGGTCTATCTAGTTCATTCCTAGCATGTACAACATATGGCCTATCAATCTCCCTTGACGGTCAAGGATATTCATAAGAACGCACCTTTGTCAGACAATCATTAGATAGACTAATATCATCCACATCTGGGAAAATTCTATACGACTTTTCTCATCATGGAACAAGCGAGAACACCTCTAAAAACACATGAAACCATATCCACCAGTGCGACGATCTGCCCTAAGTCACCTATTAGAGACAAGCCCGTATGAACCAATAGGAACGTAAGGCACATGAAAAGTTTGGTGAGAAAAAGAGTAATTTATGTATCTCTTCTAACTTTCGATCCTTGACCTTTCATTTTATAATAAATTCTTACTTTCATATCACTTTTAATTTTTGGTTTTAACTAAATGTTTGTTTTAATTTTTGGTTTTGCATTTTTTATTTTATATTCAATATTAAATTAGATAGTAGCATGTGCAATTAACTCAAACAAGGTATGGTTGGGAGAAGGTTGGATACGTTATCAAAGATATTTTAATGGCTAATGTCTAACCTAGTTATAAGGTTGGACGGTCTTGATCAACTACGCTAGCCTAGGCCCGCCCCTTATATGATTGTGGGCATTGGTTTGTTGGCTGCATCAAGAGTTGAAGTGACACCATATATATATTTCCCGCCTCCACCAACAACCCTCCCTCAATCCTATACTATTGATAACCTAGGAAAGCAAGGCCACCTGGGTGGCAGCAATGAAAAACAATCAATCGATATTATATATTAGAGGTATGGTTGTATATATAAATGACCTGTGGCAATGACTCAATAAAATGTTTGTCATAATTTATATAGATTTTACTATCGTAAAAATGTTGTCTCAACCACTTCAATATTGATCCATATCTACTAATTTATTAACTACTTATTTTTTAATAAAAAATATTTGGAAATAGTGTGATATCTTCCTTCGGAGAGCAACTCTACACAACTTATTAATAAAATAAAAATCTTTTTTGAGTTCTTTTTTGTTTTCATCTTGTATTTTAGTAATTTTATGTGTATGAAAAAACAAGCAAATAAATCAATAAATCATTATTTAATATATATTAATCAATATTTATAATAGTTGTTTTATGCTCTTGCTTGGCTTTCAACAAACCCTATGCAGATTATAGTGGCTATTGGAAATGAGAAATCTTCTTTTTATTAGAGTTTAGAGTTTATGAGTTAAGTGGATAATGAAGTTAATATTTGTAAAAACAATATGCAAACCCAAACTGTTTGAAGGAAATCAATAAACACTTCAAGCAATATATGAAATCTTAATTTTTTTCATCTTCCCCTAGCCTATTGAACCCAATCCTAATAAACTCATTCATTTATCTTTGCAATAACTAGAATTGATACTAAAATAGAGAGCCGAGTGTTGTTAGTGAAGACTAAGCATTGCTTACCACTATAAGTTTATGTGAAATACCTTCAAGATTGTTACACCTTATAGGGATTATTCATTTTGAGGCTTATGTCATGAAAGAGCGTCAAGGTTCTCCCTCTATCATAAATTCTCTCATAGATTTTCACATGAAGACCATTGGAATGCCTAGGAATGTCCATCTTGCCCAACACCACCCTATATATTACATCACTATGATTTCAAAATACAATAGAACCGCACATGTCAGAAAACAAATCATAGGGAATATCTCACTGGAGTGCAATTTTTATTCTGTTATTTGCAAACACTAAACCATTAATTTTGTGTTCCATTTTTTGTCTATTATTTGCAAACACTGAAGAAAGATTAATCTGCATTATATACCATAAATTTATGTTCCCCGTTAACGCTTCATAGAAATATATATTAGTTTATACTATTAAAATGCCACATCATTGTCTAAGGTGTTTCCTCATGCAAATTAATTTGGAGAGAACATGTTAAGCTTTATTTGAAACTGAATTTAATCATTGAAATAAACTGAAAAATTCACACAATTTCCTACGATATACTTCTAGAATAAAGATTTATGTAACTGAAGGTTCAATACAACATGAGTTCGAATTCCAAGTAAGGAGTTTTATCTATAAAATTGTGGAATGCCAATGCTCTTATGTCTAATTAAACTATGACTGCATGGAGCACACATAAGAGAAGAGCAACCTTCTCCTTGTCATATGTCATGTTTACTTAAATGTAAACACAGAGTTGTCACTTATTCGTGACTTTACCAGTGTGATCTCATATTGAAAATTGAGATAATTTAATGAACAAAGAAAATGCTAGTCTTGCTTGCAAAAAAAAGAAGCAGAACACCAGAAGACAATCATTTCAAGCACGTTAACTTTCCCAAAAAAATATTAAACAACCATAACTATGTTGTCCATTCTTATAATTATGATCAACTTTCACTACAAAGAATTAAAAAACTAAAACAATTTCATCCTTTCTTATAATTACAGTCCCTGCCCATCCTTGAAGGCACTGACTTGTTGTTATGCAACCATCCTTGTTGAACCATCCTTGTTGAACTAAAATTACATTATAAAAGGTTCCAACTATGTACTGAATAATTATAAAGATTCCAACTATGTATTATATAAAATTTGGAATATGTTATTTGCAATTTTTATTTATAAAATACATGGTTGAAGATATTAGATTATTTCACTAAAATTATGTTATAAGAGATTTCAACTAGTTACTAAATAATTATAAAAGATTTCAACTATGTATTAAATAAAATTAGAGATATGTTATCTATAATGTTTAATTTTTAATAATAGATAATTTTAGTTAGAAGGTGATTTTTGAGGGGCTCTGTGTTTTTCCACTCCCACAGGCTTGAGCCCACGTCTTTTGCTTATTGTCAGTAAACAACTCACGGTTGGAGGTGGTTTAGCGAAATTTCTCTAGTGATCAGGATTACCTGTGGTTTTATTCTTACTAAATATGGCGATTTACGATGATGAGGTGGATTATTCTTTGTACCCTTGTGAACTGTTAGTCTAGGAATATCCAGTTGTCGGCTCCCCCTCTTTTTTTCTCTTGGATTCATGTCTATCGGAGGTGGATCAGTCTATGGTTTCTTCTCAGTTTTCTCATCCTCCCCATGTGTCCAAAGTTGTTATTGATGGCTCTGTTTTTGGTTTGGTGTTATAGCCTCTGACTTCTAGGGATTTTTCCCTAGGTTTTGTTCACTCCCAGCTCTCGGTTCTTTCTTCTTTGCTACACTCTGGTTTCAAAGGGTCTTGTTCATCTCCGGGGGGGGTTCCTTTATTATATTCATAGGCACCCTTGTCTTTGCCACCTTCACCTCATGTTTCATTGACCTTTCTGGATCCCTCCTTGACAAGATCCCTTTTGGAAGGATTGTGAGTACCAGTTCAGAGGCTCAAGGGATTTCAAGGTATGGATCAGACTTCTCAGGATCAAAGCCCAAACAGTTTTCTAGTATTGGACTCATACTTTCTTTATTCTAGTCTTTATTATAATATAGGGTCAGGCTCATCCACATATAAAGGTTTGTTTCCATACTTGAAAGGTTTTACTTCCCCAAAATTTCCCCCTCAAATATAAATGGCTAGGATGGTGTATTTGAGGGGATCATGGGGGTTGAGGCTCCCTTGATTCATCAATATCCTATGGAAAATGTCTACATTTCAAAGCACCGAAAGAGAAATAAATGTGTGGCAACTTCTGGAGAGGTTAAAAATATCCTTTTAGGAGAATATCTATCCATAGCTGAAGCTATTGAAATGGAAGACAAAATCGTTGTGGGGAAATCTTATGGATGACATTTAAGTGAGAAAATTCTAAAGGAATGGGCAGTTTCCTCTTGCAGCTCAGTTTTTAACCTTGCTCCAAAGATCAGTCATCTCTCTAGGGGGTGATTTATGATTAAATTTGTGGAGGTCGCTATTTAAAGAAAAGAAAAAAATTGTGGAGGTCGCAATTCTATGATTGGAAGGGTGAGCTATTTAGAGAAAAAATAAATTATGTGATTCTAAATGAAAATGCCTCTTTAATTTAAAGTATGAAAGTGTAAATGATATTTCTATGACTTTAAATGAGGAAGTCGTATGATAATTTTAAAATTTTAAAATTGAGATGTAAAAATTTAATGTTGATGTAATGTAATCATCATAGATTTATTTTAATTTTGGATTTACCATACATTGGAAAATATCAATTTTTTTCAAATTGCAATTTTTTTCTCAAGTTTTTTCAATTTAAAAAAGTTTTCACCTTAAACTTGATATATCTAGAGTTAAGATGTATTTATGATGATTTTTTATATATATAACATGTCAAATCCATGTGACATAGACACACATAAAGAATAATTGTAAATCCATCATCTCTCTCTATGTATGTATGTATGTATGTATGTATGCATATATAAAGTTGATATATTTGTTTTTTTAACTTATGGTGTACATTGAAATATTTTATTTATAGTTGACATGGAAACAATTTTTTTGTTATTAATATTTTTTAAATGCCACATGTCAACTTCATATTAAGTACAAAAAGAATTATATATCTCTCTCATACTATATTATAAAAATCACCTTTAAAGGCAATGACCTTGTGCATGCATCCCAAATCCATCCCTTTCACCATTACCTTTGATTTCATTGATCACATTGACCTAGTATTATCCTGTTACCGCTTACTATGGGGTCATTACCATGAGATTGTTAGGAACCTATTATAATATCCCAAACTCTTATGTTATATCATTGGATATAATTTATGTTATAAATGTGCATGATAGTGTTATTCTTGGTAATTACAAGAACAACGATAATGCACATTGGATTATTTTTCTTAAGGTTTCTAAGGATATGAAAATCCTCCCATTAAAATTCTCATTGATTTAATTGTTTATTAGTATGAAGATAATTAATATTTATTTAAAAACACACATGTCTCTTGATATTGGTACTCTCTATGTCCATGGAAAATCCCCCAAAAACCGCTAAATAATATAGGGAGGCAAAGTATTTTCGAAATATTGGAGGCTTAACAAGAAAAACATATTATAGACCCATTTAATGATACAACATGCCACTCACAAGGAATTGAACCAGGTGAGGAGGGTAACAATTATTCCTCCCAACCACCTAAACTACATCCAATAAACTATATTATTGTTAATTAATATGAAAGTGATTATAATTCATGTAAAAACATATGTTTCTTGTGAATTTTATGGGTGAGGTGCCACTTGATATCATTATAATAACATGGGTTAGGGAGGCATGGGAGTAGAATGGTTATAAATGCCTCAATACCATAATGATTTTTTCTCATTGCCTAAGAAATCTTATTGCATTGTGATCATCACCAACGAGACCTCAAATATAAGGATATACTTTGCTATTATTATCATCAAGTTGAAGTTTGCTATGTTGATTAGATTACCTAACTATATTATTTTGTATAAATCCATTTCCCAATACCACCCACTTAATTTTATTTTTTCATAAAACATAACTATGTATGGATGAGAGGATATATTTTCCATAACCGTAGTATTGCCAATATTTTTATATTGAATCCTAAAACATGTAGTTTTTAACCTTTTACAATTAATTATTGTAAATAGATTTTTGATAAAAATAAAAAAGATACAATGACACACACACACATTACATATATATTTTACTCTCAAAGCTATGAATTTCTAAAGTTATAGAGTTGGGTATGCTGCTTCAACTATGTGGCTATGATTTCTTGAATGCTCTAGCATAAAACATAATGAGGTGAAGTCATACGCTTCATCCATATTTATAGGTGGGAATTGGGGTGGGAACTTTAATTCATCGGTTGGTGACATTAAATCACATGCATCGGTTATAACATCAAATTTATGTGGAAATTTATTGTGATAGAAGAGTCGAATTGAGGAGTAGCACGAGTTTAAATATTGAGAGGAAGAAAATGATGACAACCCTCATTATGAACTTGGAATAGAATTTCCTAGTACCAACCCCTATTCTTCTCCTGATATCATGTTACTCAAGAAAGAAGGCACTTGTCACATGTGTCATGATTTCCGCACCATCAAAAAAATCACAATCAAAGAAAAATTCCCCATTCATGTCATTGATGATTATTGTAGGGGCTAGTTGGCCTCGTCGACTAGAAATACCAGTCAACTTGCCAAGTCAACTGTAGTAGTCGGTTAGGAAGTCAGTAGAACAGACAGTTTGACTAACTAGACAGTTAGGAAATGTAACTGACTCATAAATGTATATCACACATATATATACACTATCATGTAATGGAAACACATAGGTTGTTTTGGAAATATATAATAAAATCTATTGATGGTTCTCCCTCACTTTTGTATGCTCTTATATATGTCTACATGTTCTTATATAAATGTTGTAGTGTGTAATTATTTGTGTAAGGATCTTTTGGAAACCTTCTCGTACTTTCCTCTAGACTACAACATTGGTTCTATTGTCGAGACTTGAACTTGGGTCTCTCGGGTGATATTTGAGTATCCTGAACAACTAGACTACAACACTTTGATGACTAGGTTATGTTACATTCATAGGTATGATGAAATTTATGAGGCCTAATAGGCCCCGTCAACATCTCCTCCACACTCAATTCCTTTCTTGTCCTGAGCAAGTGTGCATAAACTACTCATTGGAAGTGGGTTTGTGGATTAGGTTGATTGAGATATGTGAATAATGCTTCCAGAATGGCTCCCATAAATCGCTCGTGATTTTCTGAGAGGAATTTAGGATGTGCTTCAATTAACATCAGTCAATTTCTTCTTGCATAATTCTTGATGTAATTGATAATTTTGCACTCCTACCATTCTTGTATGTCTTCCAAAGTTAGCATCTATGTGACTTTTTTCTTTGCATGCTCGAGTTCAGAACTATCTGGAATGGAACCAATCTTGTAGTCTAGAGGAAAGTACGAGAAGGTTTCTGGTAGATCCTTGCACAAAGAATTAATATCTACAACATTATATATAAGAAAATATAAACATATATAAGAGCATATGCAAGTGGGGGAGAACCATCAATAAATTTTATTATATATGTCCAAAAGAATCCCTGTCTTTCCATTACATGATAATGTATATATATGTGCGATATACAGTTACCAGTCGATTACGTTTCTTAACTGTTCGGTCGATCCAACTATATGTTTGACTGAATTTCTAATCAACTATTGCAATCGACTTAGCTAGTTGTTGGTGGGTCTAGTCGGCGAGGCTTACTAGCCCCTACAACAGATGTGATAAAATTTATTCGAGGAAGATAAAAACTTAGGGAAATGCCACATATCATCCTAAAAAATATTGTTGTGTGTTCAAACACCACAAGGATAAAAAAATTCAATTTGTGAGGTTTATCATGAAAGTGAAAATGTTTGATTCTTGTGATACATTACAAGAAAAAACAATTTCCTCGTGATATGTCTCACCCCAAGAAACATTTAAGGATGCGATAAAAAATACGTTGAAATAATTTAGTTGAATTTTTCCTTTGTCATGCTTGAAATATTTTTAGGACAATGCAATATTTCACCACTAAATAAATTTTTGTGGAATACATGTTGTGTCATAGGGAAAATTGTTTTAGGTGTGAAATGTTGCATGAACATAGTTTTGTGTGAAGCGAAAAAGGAAATTTGCACAAGTTTTAGGAAAATTTGTAATTGTCAAAACAACTTTCTTACATGATAAGGAAAATATCAAAGAATTTCTTTGAAGAACCTAGAGTTTTTCAAAGGAGAAGAATCAATGTGAGCTTCATAACCAAAAAATTCTAAGTAAAGTAAGACAATGTATAATATACTTCATGAAGGTCTAGAAATCCAAAATAAAAAGAGGGGCCCCATGTTGTTTTTACCTCCATCACATGGTGAAGTTAAAAATAGAATTGGGCTTTGTTGCTAAATCAACAAAATCCAACGAAATATGTGTTCATACAATCACAATGTTCTTAGTTTACTTGACCATATTAATTTTTTTTTCTTAAGCTTTTCATCTTATAACAACACGGTGCTTTTTGCATGAATTTCTAGATTCACTTATGACTACCAGTAGGTGGATATCTCATGAGATAAGGGAAAAACAAGGAGGAATCACCAAGACTTGGAACCAAGAAGTGTAACCAAGGTGAAAGGACAATGAGTTTTGTGATTGTGAAAAGGAAGGGCACAAGGGAGTGACTTATATTGCCTTGGTGAGACAAATAATGGAAGAAGGATGTAGGAGGAAGACATGCATAATTTCTTGGGTTTGTTTGCATAAGGTCATTGAAGAATTTATGGGCATGAGGCTATTTTTCCTTGGTTTTCTTTTACTCTTTGATTGAGCTACAAGTACAGGCTAGGCTCTCCCAATTCTATCATATGTAACATTATTATATATATGAATAAGGGAATTAGGCACATGGATTCGATGTCTCCCATCCATATATGATGAGTATGTGTTTGGATGTTCTATATGTTTGAACATTGGTGTTACGTGAATCCATCCTCCATGATGCCTTTATGACATTGGGATCTTCTCTCATAATAGAGGATCATTAAAACTATTTCCAAAAAGGAAATTGAATGACCCAACTTGGCCAATGAGATTATGGGTGATGCTCATTGTTTAGATCCAAATGATCATTCAAATAGGATCCTTTCTCCATCTATGGTCTCATGAACCTCTCAAAATGACACAACATATCAAAATCAATTTTATCATAATCCTATGACTTTGAAACCTCCCATGGATCACAACCATATAACTCATATTATCTTGTCTTGGTAGGTATATTGCATTTTATTCACCATTGAATCACAGCAGCTTCTTTATTGAATACAAATATTTTCAAAACTATAATGCTAAACATAGGAGAAACAAAATACATGTTTTTTAATTTAATTTTTTTTTTTTATGTTGTACACTATTTGAGAATGAGTTTGAGGCCTTACTATAGGGTTCCACAAAACCTTGGGTTACGAGGTAAAAACTCTCTATGACTAGGGTAAACCACAACAGACACATATGACTGCAAAAATCAACTCTATCCTAGAAACATGCTATATAAAACAATGTGCAAGTGAGATAAGAAAGAGGACTACCTCGTCTAGATGTTTGATGATGTCCACCGTTGAGAACTTCGACCCAAAGATTTATACCTACAACAAGTTCTCAACAAACAAGAAAAGAAAGCATATATTGATAATATAAAAAATTATCACATTAGAGAGCATAATCCAATAATTAACATAACAAATACACCCATGGATAATAATCATCTATTTGCACGATATCAATTGGACGGGAAATGAGTATTTCTATTAATAAATGATCAACGAAAGTGAAAAAATTATAGACTTCTGTGTCGGCACAGTTTATAAACAAGAAACTAAGTTCCTTCCAGTTGGGCCTCCATCACTTCAATCCTCCACCAAAGGCAATCTCATAGAAGGGAGACAATGAGGTTCTCCATTAATAAGGGAAGAGCTTTGGGGATGAACACTGTGTTCAAACTTAAAGGACAAAGGGATGCAGACTCAAAATGAAGTAGTAATTTCTCTAGAGTAACCTTGCTCTCAAAGTTGAATTCTTTCTCCTTTTCCATAGCTCAGAATTGGCCCATTTATAGCCTTCAAATGGAACTGAAGGGCCGAGTCAGAACATTTCCAGTATGTGGAAGGCAAAGGATCAGATATCTCCTGTCGTGAGATGGAAACTGGAAATTTAATTTTCATTTTTTTGCACAAATCCCTATGTACATGGATTGTAGTGGAGCGGCCTACGTATATGCATGTTGTAGCGTAGGCAAGGTGCATACATGTGGAAAAAATTGTATTTTTAGCTCTAGATTTATCAAACAGGGATAAGTCTGCATAGGGAAATGGAAAAAGGACCTTTGCGCAAGATTTCATAAGGTCCGAAAAATATTTCTATAACATATGCTCTCTAATGTGTGAGATAACAGTGTTGGACACACCTACCACACTTAGAGGTGNGAGTGTGGGACTCTTTTTCCCAAAACTTCCCTCTTGCACAAAATCTCATCAATTAGCATTCAACATTTATTCATTACCCATTGCTGTCATTTATAACCAGTTAGATGTGACCACATATCAACAATATATCATCAACAAGTAATCACCACAATGAACAAAAAGAACAAAAGATGTATGTACAATTTTCGTTTTATTACGGACTACAATCCTTGGGGTTTATCAACAACAACTGAATAGAGTACAACTCTACAAGAGCACTAGCTCTATAATGCAAGAATCAACTTACACACTCAGCACCAACTGAGATGAGGCAACAATCCTCAATAGATACAATCTGTCAATAGGTACGCGACCTATCAGTAGTGCATCCCGCGTGTCCATGTGCCCTGGCTCACTACAGCCCGCGTGTGAATGCGGCTAGTGTATAATGCAACAAGCGTCTTCTTGTAAGCAACTAGGGTTTTGCTTTTCTTCACATGCTCAGATCCTCTGCAAACGGCAATCACTTTCTCTTCTATCTTCCACTGTCCAAACTGACCCACAGCCAGTCACAACACATCCAAGCTCTCCAATGGCTTGCTCATGCTCCACAACACATCAATATGAATGCTATCTCAATCATGTATAAATAACTAGTATACCATAGCAATCATGTCACTACTGAATCACAAGAGTGTTGCTCACTCCATCAACCAAATCAACCAAACTGAGCCACAT
>SNQJ01S0061249.1:27304-59110 GCA_010110895.2 Picea sitchensis | reverse complement strand
GTTGGACACACCTACCACACTTAGAGGGGGCGGGGGTGAATGAGTGTGGAACTCTTTTTCCCAAAACTTCCCTCTTGCACAAAAACTCATGAATTATCATTCAACATTTATTCATTACCCATTGTTGTCATTTATAACCAGTTAGATGTGACCACATATCAACAACATATATCAGAAATATATCATCAACAAGTCACCACCATAATGAACACAAAGATCACAAGATGTATGTACAATTTTCTTTTTATTATGGACTACAATCCTTGCGGTTTATCAGCAACAACCTAATAAAGTACAACTCTACAAGAGCACCAGCTCTATAATGCAAGACTCAGCTTACACCCTCAACACCAACTAAGATGAGACAACAATCCTCAACAGATATCAATCTGTCAATAGGTACGCGACCTATCAGTAGTGCAGCCCGCGTGTCCACGCGCCTTGGCTCACTACATCCCACGTGTGAACGCGGCCAATGTATAATGCAACAAGTGTATTCTTCTAAACAACTAAGGTTTTTCTTTTCTTCACATGCTCAGATACTATGCAACTTGCAATCACTTTCTCGTATGTCTTCCACTGTCCAAACTGACCCACATCCAGTCACAACACATCCAAGCTCTCCAATGGCTTGCTCATGCTCCACAACACATCAATATGAATGTTATCTCAATCATGTATAAATAACTAGTATACCATAGCAATCATGTCACTACTGAATCACAAGAGTATTGCTCACTCCATCAACAAAATCAACCAAACTGAGCCACATCATAGAAGCCATACCAATAATTCCCTAAGCATTCACAACATATCAAACAATAGTATCTATCAAGACAATAATGTAACCATACCAGTGTCTCAGTGATAGATCTGAGGCCATAGAGTGCAGATCTGGAACCTGCCTCATCATCCGAGAGCTTGGAACCAGCTCAAACACAAATCTCCATGATTTTATCCACCCCACGCTCCCTATACATAGTCAGCCCACATGTACACTCACCCTATACACAGCCAACCCACGTGTACATGCACCCTATACACAGACGACCCATGTGGGCATCAGAAAATAGGGTTTTAGTGAATCCGAGACTTTTTCCGTCAAGATCTTCGACATTGCTGAAACTTTGATGCATCCATGAGATCCTCCTCTCACTCTCTTCCTCAAAATAGATCTTCAATCATGCTCAAGAGATCCACATCAATAATATGCTCTTACAAGAAGTTCTCCATCACTACTTCAAAAGATATTTACAAGAAGCTCTCCATTGATCCACAAAAAGGATTCTTACCAAATGTACATTTTACAAGAGATCCTAGCTTCGTATTTATACTTTCATCTTCTAGGTCACTTAACCCATTTTTAGGTTACTTAACCCATTTCTAGGTCACTTAACCTATTTTCCTTATTTTAGGGTTAACCACTTTCCATGAATAGAAAGTTCTCCAATACTTTATCATTTAAATATTCCTTCTTGATTTTGTCACTTTTCTTTATCATTTAAATAATCCATCTTGATTTTGTCACTTTACTTTATCATTTAAATAATGATTTCTTCTTTTCAAGCAGTTTTACTTCTTTGACCTTTTGGGGCTTCAAGCCATCATATGGGGGTCCTCCAACTTCATACGGGCATAACTCTCAAACCGTGAGGAGTTATGTGACATTCCACATACCACCGGAAATGGCATGAAAAGTACTATCCATCTAGGATAGTTTCACCAACAAATTCATTGATCTTCATCTCATTAATCCACATGCAAGCATGGTTCCTCCAACCATTCTTCTAGGATAACTCAATCCATAAACGTCTTCTCGTGAGGGCTTTCACCATAAGGGGACCACTTTGGAGTTCATCCATTTGTGCACCTTATCAACCATGATAAGACAATAATGATTCATATTTGCATCAATTTACCACTGCATCATGTATCAATGACAACTCATTGATCCATCATCATCAGTTGGTTTCCACTTGGACATATATCATCCTCATCAAGGGTATCATATCAATGATCCATCTTTATCAATTACTTGACATCAATCAATGACATCAATCAAACCAAACCATTTACATCAATGACATATGATCCAACAATCTCCCAAATAATCAAACCATTTGCATCAATGACAAACCATTGGCATCAATGACAACATGATCCAACAAACAGGAGTATCTATGATGGACGAAATACATTATAAACAACCCAGAAGTGGAGTGATGGGGACCCAGCTGGAAAGAGTAGTTTCTCATTACATTCTGCACTAAATTTGCATACATGGCTGGCAATAGAATTACATTGTCGATCCATCTAAAAATATACCAAACAAGTGTCTGTGGCCATGAATAGGAAAATACAAATGCAGTTACATGCCAAAAGATATCATAGTCATGAACAAGGCCCAGTAGAACCAATCTCAAAACCGATCTAAATATATTTGTATAGAATGGACTACAATCTGATCTCCCATGATCACTAAAGTCATATAGGAACTGGTCCAATGAAAGGGAAGCAACAAATCAGGAAAGTTGTGGCAACATAGTGATGTCTTCAAGTATTCTACACTATCCTCCAAGGGTGCAAGTCTACATCATGTGAATAAAGGAGTTGAGGTCGAACATAATGAGACACTTTTTGATTACCGATCATTAAGGTATACCGTTAACAAACGCGAGACAACCTACCGATAATGAAAGTAGGTATCAAGGCACCGAGTACATTCCCACAAGTGTGAATAAAGGATTCAGTGTCAAACACCTGAGGAATCAATTGATGAGGAGACATTGAGGTATTCCCAAGTGTCGATGGTGAGAGATCATGCCACTAATGACTACAAGCCTCAAGGTACTCATAAGACTCTAGGTCCCGTATCCAGAATAGATGATATGAAGTCAATGGAAGGAGACCCACTGAAAGGAGAGCATTAAGGCATCTCTCATCAGTCAACATGAGGAACAAAGAAGGAGCTTCATGATTTGGTGGAAATCGGACGAAGAACATGTTCACGAACCAACGACCCTATGCATATTTCACGTGTGCCATGTGCAAGTAGTACACGAAAAAGACCCTTTGAATAGCAGCCAATGATGAAAACTACTGACAAAGGCGAGGAAACCACCAATAAGGCTAATGGCATCCAAGACATTGCACAAATCCCAAAGTGTGAATATATGTCTTGTCATCGAACATAAGGGAAACCACCCAGTCAACGATGATGAAATGTCGACTGTTGGGTTCAACGTTACTTACCAATGATGAGAGTAGGGCCAGGTTGTTAAGCCCTAATATTGGCTCATTACCCCTTAATTGGGGCATATTATATTAGTAATGTTATTTTATTTATGTCGGATTTAGGTCATTAGTTGTAATTATACCTCCTAGTCTCCTATATATACCAAGGAGACATTTTCATTTTGAATAATCTTGGACTTAAACATTTAAGTGGGGTAAAAGGAAGTTTCCCCCTCGAAGAGGCTTATTATCTGAAATTATCTCTTTTTCAAGGTGTTGAGTACTTTTCTGAGGTTTCTCTATGCTATATTGATATTTGGTTCTTAACATATGGTATCAGAGCTCAAGGTCTTGGGGTTTCGCTGCTACATCTGAGACACATTGGAACTTTTGCTATAATTTTTTTTATACAACGTTTCAGAAGGAAAGTCTTGTAGGATATTTATCATACAGATCAAGGTACGTTGGGTTCAAAATTCATCTCCTAATGCCTTATAATTTCGATGATACAGCCTGTACAAGATAGGGTTCTGGAATCATCCTGAACTGAGTCATTGCGGAACTTTCGCTATAAAAACGTTTCTGTAATGTTTCATACCCTAACCTTTGGAGGATATTTACATAAATTAGTAAGGTATTTGTGGTAAAAATTTAATCTTCTAGGTCATCTTAAATTTGTAGATACACCCTGTGTAAGATAGGGTATCTAACTAGTCTCAAGAAGGTGTTCCAGGTAAAACAATCATAACGTCTTCCTACAGTATCCAAATTGAGTGGGACTGGATTCATTGGATCGTGGACAGCTAATATCATTTCTGGTGTGATTTTTAGAATTTAATATAAATTATTTTTTGCGGGGAACGCTATACAAGTGAGATCTCCTGGAAAGGACAAAAATCGACAAGTTGTGGGGAAGTTACCGTAATTTCCACTTGGCACATCCAATTTTGATTAGACCTATGACATTGCAGAGAAGAAATATAAGAGAACTACATAAAATAAAGTTTCATACCCAGAAGGGATGAAAATTGGGAGATACAGCAAAAGAAATATTGTCTAGCAGAACCACCTCAAAATCAAGGTTCAAAATTGATGCTTTGCCAACATGCCACCCAAAAAGGGAACTTCTACACCAAATAAGCCTCCATAAAATCCTACTTGGACTCTTCATGAAGGTGAAGAAATGTGTAGGGACATAAATGATTTACAAAACAAGATAGTAACAAAAGATGAAATACAAGAGATGATGGAGGGTTTAAAAGGGGATATCATGGAAGTATTGAAAAATTTCGTAACAGTGAAGACACCTGAAAGTGAAAATACATCCCATGAAATTCATGATGAGGAAAGAAGGAAGGTGAATCAAGAATGGAGAAACTCCAACTTTGGTTTGAAGACCAACCATGTTCCTAAGATTGATATGAGGAAGTTTGATGGCAAGGACCCAATCACATGGATACTTCAGATGGAGCAATTCAATCACATGGATACTCAGATGGAGTAATTCTTTGATCTCCATAATGTGCCACATACACAAAGGTACCACCCGTTTCTTTATATTTAGAATCCTTAATCACCTTTATGGTATCGATGGTTTGTTCTCGCAAATCACTCGTCACTTGGATACTTTTCATTTAAAGAATAAAGGATAGCACACTATGATGATACAAGGACAAATACCTCTTTAGCCAATTGATAAATCTCAAGCAAAAAGGGTCTGCTATCAAGAACATTGAGAATCTCCAAAGATTGAATATAAAGGTAACCAACATTCTAGATGAGCACTTGATCAATGTATCTATAGGAACTTTAAAGGATAACATTCAACATGAGGTTCTCCCTTTGGGAACCCAAATCATTGGAGAATGCATTTACTGTGGCAAGAAATGTTGAAAGTAAAATTGTTGGAAGCATGCTCAAGACAACTGAGAGGGGGTGAATCACTAATTTTTGAGCTTAAACAATTTTATACCTTTTAAACATTATTAATCTTCCTTCAAGTAGACTCAAATATACATATACATCATATTGATAGTAAAAGTAAAGACCATCAATCACACATAGCACAATTAATGTGAGACGATTTTCATGAGGAAAACCCATAAAGGAGAAAACCTCTTCTTCTTCAAATGATAGTGCCTTTTCGCCTATATCATTTACAATTGAGCACTAACTCAATGTAGGTTGCTACCTCTGCTTTACAAGATGCAACTTGTTTGAGAGTTCACCGGGTTTCTCTTAGCACCTTACTAGAAGGAAGCACCAACTCCCGAGTATCTTAGCACCAACTGATGGAAGCACCAACTTCCTAATGTTCCAAAGACTAATTGATGGAAGCATTCAAATTCCGCCATAATGTGTCTAATCAGAGTAACAGAGAACACTTGTTCTCCCTAGCACCACCCCGGCTAGAATTTAGTTTCCTATCGAACTGAGATGAAGCTACAACTTTGGTGTGTTCAAGCTCCCACTCTGAACCCTCCTGAGGAAAACCATCCTCCCAAGCACCCTCCCAACCTCCCCATGATATAAACAGGATCAAAACAAAACATTCAACCTTGTCAAAATAATTATGTTCTCACCAATCTTTCGTTCCCAGAATCGGTCTTCTGACAATCGCTCACGGCTCTCCTCCTCCTGCTTCATTCAAGAGGGCATGCTCGATTAACTTGTTCTTCATTCCGGGCCTTTTCTCTTTCTGTTATTCTTCTCTTATACTCCACCTCCTCCTGCACATCCTCTTCTCTACTTTCCTTAAAATTTCATTCTTTTTCACATACAAAAAAACCAACTTAATTTGCCTCACTCATTTTCTTTTATACACATAACCTTGACGGTTCCACTTCACTTTCCAATAGGAAAACCAAGGACACTTGTCTTAGAAACTGAAACTCTAACCGATTTGTCAATCAAGAATCCGTTTTGTTTAGTTGAATCGTAATTGATGAGTTACCCGTGTGTGAAGAAACAAGAACTCTTAGATCTCATTCAAGTCTTATCCTCGCCATCTTCATAGATGACCTTATTATTCTTGCCTTAAATCGGGTTTCTGCATTCCTCATGTTCAATGTTCTTTGATTTGTAAATCCCAATACACAAAATTCCATAAATCGGTGAAATAAACGATCCATATCATAATCGTGATCCGACAATCCGCATTAAATCTGAATTCACTCATCACTTAAATCGGGAATCTTGTTGCATTTGTTTCTTTTTCCTTTGAGCTCACGATTCAAGCGAACTCCAACATGGAGTTAGATCAACTGCTAAGGTGCTACATCTTGACTCAACGCTATCGATTGTGTCACGAGCATCGCATATTCACGCATTTCTCGCATTACAGGTGTTCTTGTCTCCTTGAGATCACAGCGATTCACTTAAACTCCTAGTGTGGGAATGGACTAACGGTCCGTGCGATTCCTTGACTCAACGGTTACATTGAATCACAATATCACGCTTTCTCGATTTCTGGAGTCAAGGTACAGTGATTTCGACATTTCAAAGTCCCGATCCCCGATCCCGATACTCCAATACGCAGAGAATCAATGGTCCATATCACTTAACTTTAATGGTCATTAATACATCGCGGAAATCGCCATATTCACTCGGGTTCTGCTGTCGCGAGATTTTGACATTTCAAAATCCCAATCCCCATCCCCGGAGCATCACTGACGTCACATGGTTTTGAAAAGTGTTAAATACCGTCACGCATACTCTGTAATTCGTGATTTACATGTGCTTGAAGTGTTGAATCTTCCCTCGCATTAATTGCCATTACCGTTGTGCCACGGTCCCAAATGACGCGGGTCCGCCGGGCTATGAGTTGGATCGATGGTCTAGATCATATATTGATCTCGACCATCTGTGTTCAAATTTCTGTGATTTCTTTTCATCGCATTTCCTAGGTTTTGTTGTAATTGATCACGGACTCGGAAACCTTATTCCCGCATTCTCCGGCGAAGAAAATCAACGTCCGCATCTCATCTTTGCTTTAACGGCTATGATAATCGCCAAATCGAGATTTCACGATTTCGAGTTTTGTCAAGTGAATCGCACTTCGTGTCCCTATCCTCGATTCTCCATGAAGCTTCCCGCTGAGCTTCTCCCGCTGGTGCCCTGATTACCACGGCCCTTCCGTTAAATGGATCGGCCCCGGACTTCGTCGGGATTTCGACTTCCGTCGCCCTAGTTCCCACTTGAGAACTCCACTACGGTCGATGTCTCATGATACCTCTCCTTAACGGGATTCCTCTCCGCTTTACCAGGACTTAACTCGCATCTCTCGCATCTGTGGTCGAGACAACGCTTCGATCCGATGGCTCGTGATCCTCTCTCCTAAGGGGTCGTGAACCATGGTCCGTATTCACTTCCTTTGGATTCACGCTATGATTGAACCGCGATCTTGTTGCACCGTTCTGATACAAACCTATCAATGACAACAACCATTCAAGAATCAGAAATTTTCCATCAATGACAACAACTACCAACATGCATTCGTCAGCTTGTTCAATATTTTGCCAACACCTCCCCTTTGGCATTGATGGCAATATAAGCACCCACATGCATTCAAACTCAACTCTCCCACATGCATTCAAACTCAACTCTCCCACATGCATTCAAACTCAACTCTCCTGAACTCTTTTCTCCCCCTTTTGACATCAATGTCAGAGAAGAAATATTCTCCCTCTGATATCGTTGGAAAAATGTGACTTCTGCCATCTATAAGCATTTAGGAAATTCACCTTATTCAATAAGCACTTCCACCAAAAAGTACATTTTAGACAAGAGTTTGTAACCCCAACTTTCACCACATATCCAAAAGGGGTCGCACTTAATGGTTTAGTAAAATATCAACAATCTGTTCTAAAGAAGGTATATAGTTCAATTGAACTATTCTGTTTGAAACTTGTTCTCCGAGAAAATGATACTTTATAGGAATATGCTTAGTCTTGGAATGAAGAACAGATTCTTTGAGACACTTATGGCACTGTGTTATCACAATGAATTGATAGATCGTTGTAAGTTACCTTCAGACCTACAAGAGTTTGTATCATCCATAAGATTCGTGTACCAAGTAGCAATAACAATGTATTATGCCTCAGAAAGTGGATAATGAAATAGATCCCTGCTTCTACTAAGCCATGCAACTAATGAGTCACGCAGAAAAAAATGCTCCACTGGGATGTGCTTTTTTCTCTCATCAACACAATTTGCCTACTCAGATTCCCAATAGGCGCTAATTGAAAATTATGTTTTCTAGGATACCACAGACCATTAATCATAGTTCCCTTCAAGTATTTAAATATTCTTTTTGACAGCCACTAAATGACTTTGTTTAGGAGCAGACTTAAAATGACCAACCATTCCAAAACTTGCATTATATCAGACGAGATGCTATGATGTACAAAGACCGCCTATCATTGAACGATACGTCATTTGATCAACATCAGTGAGATATTTGACTGTTCAACTTGTAACCAACCACCATAGGTGTGTGTGTCGAATGTAGAGGAATTTCATCCTAAATTTCTTCAATATCTCTACTATATATTTTTCGAGAAATAAAATTCCACAGAGCTTTGTTTCATGTTGTGTTTGTGAAAATATGACAGTTCTCTTATCATTGACATTTCAAATTCTATTTGTATAGAATTAGCAAACCACTAGAAAGATGATTCATTAGTAAAACCAAAATAATAATACATAAACTACATAACTAGTAAATCATCACCTTCACTCTTAATGTAAAGGTTCAACACAACAATACCTTTCTTGAACCCTTCTTTTCTGTATAAATCTTTGTCCAGTCTAGAGTACCAGGCTTGTGGTGCTTGTTTAGTCCATATAAAGCCTCTTCAACTTACAAACATAATTAGATTGTCTCCACACCTAGTAAACTTTTAGGTTGTTCCATATACACTTTTCCCTAGATCTCCATTAAGAAACTTGACTTAATCTATCCTGATAAACTTTGAAATTCTTAGTGATGTTAATAAGGAAATATTCTGATAGCTTCTAATTTTGCCACTGGTACAAAAGTTTCACCAAAGTCCCTGACCACTTGTGCATATCCCCATGCACTATTAAATCTAGCTTTATTTTGGGCCCAACTTGTCTTTTGTCCATTTTATTCTCTGGAATACCCATTTGGGATGTCCTATTACATTCTTATCTTCAGGTTTAGAGAAGCTCCCAAGTATTGTTCTTTCTCATTCATCCAACTCTTCTTTCATTCATTGTCAATCCAATCTTCTTTCCCCGAATTAGCTTCCTCAAAATTTGAAGGTTCAACATAGATAAAAGGCACAGAGATTGTTCTCAGTCCCAATCATTCCTTTCTGGGCCCTAACTCTTCATTTATATCCCCACTATCTAGTTTTCGTGGATGATTCTTTCCTTGGATACTCAGAGGAGATTTGCTTCTTTCAAGGACTTGTATCGGTTGATCATGATCTCTTGAAGGATCCAAATTTCTCTTTTCCTCGGGACTTGGATTTGTTCATCTTCATATTCAACTCTATCTTATGTTCTTGGTTCATCATCATGAGACATTTCCTGACTGGGAATTTCTTCATCAACTTTTATCTCAATACAGGGCCAACTAATTTATGTAGCCTTTTATTGTAGCATCTATACCTTTTAATTTGTTTGTAGCATAACCTAAGAAAAATAATTTCTCATCATCCCTGCTATCATATTTTCCAATATTTCTACTTCACACTCTTTGATATAACATGCCTCCTAAAACTTTAAAATGTTCTTGATTGAAGGTGCCTTCCAAAACCAAAGTCAAGGGTCTGGTCACTGTGGTTTGGAGATGATTCCTTTATTAGCGATATGAACAAATTGCAGGAATTGCTTCCAACTCAATATGTTTAGTATGTTCTTTTCATTCATCATAGATCTTGCCATTTGCTAAACTCACCTGTTCTGCCTCTCAACAACCTGCTTTGTTGTGAGTCCTGGAATTGTGTACTCTTTGATCCCATTTCTTGTAACAGAATTCCCTGAAGTTTAACCCGAATCCTCCTCCTATCACACCCATCGCATTTTTAACCTTTTCCTATTTGATTCTCACAAAGCCTTAAAACACTTTGAATTTTTCAAGTGCTTCATATTTTGGCTTCAAAAAGGCTACCCAAGTTAGTCTAGAATAGCTATCAATAATTACATAGAAGTAATTTTCTTTCCATTCTTTTCCTCGATGGTCTACATAATTCCATATGTACTAACTCTGGAGAGGTTTTTCTATTGAAGGAAGTTTTTAGATTTGAATTGGAGTGCCAGGGTTTCCTTTGACCGAGCAAGGCTTACGTGACAAAGCTTCACGTATTGATATCTCTAAGATATTTTACCACTTCCATTGTTTTGAGCTTGATTATGTTATCAAAATTTCTAGGGTGACCAAGTCTCCTATGCCACAACCAGTCTTCATCATATTTGTGTTGTATTCTTCTTCTTCTTCTTTTAAAAACATAGACATTGTTTAATGTTCTTATACCTTTTGAAACATAACCTGCTTAGTATCATTCAAGTCTGTGACCGAGGAAGTGAAGTCATTTTTACCTCTAAAAATGACTTCACATCCTCAATCATAGACTTGACTGACACTAAGTAGGTTATGTCACAAATTTCTACAAGCAACACATCTTGAGATTTTCTTTTTCCCTACTCAAACTCATAATTCCTTTACCTTTCACCTTTACTGCTGCATCATTTCCAAAAGTAACATTCCCCGATTTTTCTAATACTTAGAGTTAGAAACTTACTTTTGTCTTCAATCATGTGTTTGGAACATCCACTGTCAATATACCTGTGGATTCTTTTTATTTTGGGCTGATAGCTTAGTCCACATTTGTCATCTACTTTCTCTTTCCAAACTTCTGACATTTTCTATCAAATGGGATTCCGATCTGAGTTATATTTATTTAAATGACAGTTTTTTTCCTTATGTCCATAATTATGATAGATGTAACATTCTAGTTCACTAAATAAAAGATCATAACGATTGTTATGCTCAATCATTGCTGTTGTTTCTCATGTGTCCTTCTTCTAGTCATTACATGATTCATAATCTATGATTGCTTCTGTTCTTTAATGTCTCTGTCTTTGTTGTGGTAGATAGCATTCATTGAGTATCTCATTGTTCATTCAAATCTTAGAAGACAATTTATAGCTTTGTGTCCAAAATTAGGTTGAGAAAAACAACAACTATAGAAGAAATTTTTGTGTCTTGAAAAGTCCTGCCTTTGAGGATGTCGATTTCTTTCATGCCTATAAACTTTCTAGTCTAAGGCAAATTTTTTGGGGTTTTTCCTTTCATTCCCATCTTGATATTGATTTTCTTCTTTGTCTCTACAGAGTGACCATATCAATGTTTATAGATCTAATAAACTTAATAGATTCTTTGTTACTTGGAGGATCACTACTGGATCCTTCTTCATATCCCAATCCAACTTTCTACTTTGAATTTCTATCGATTTAGAATGGAGGTTAATTTTCCATGCTTTTATACTTGGCAGATTTTATTTATACAACCCTTTGAATTTCTCCATTTCTTTTCTAGCATTTACTATTTCTTCTAGAGCTTCACACACCGAGTTTCTTTCCCATCAGCCTTGTTGCTTCACATGTCTTCATCTTCTTTGGCCTCTAATTCCAATTTCACAGAGCAAAATCTCTTAATAGGTTTTAAATGTCTTTTTCAAACCCAGGTTAACACTGTCTTAGCTTTCTGCTTTGATCTCGAAGTCTATCAATTTCTTCCTGATTAGTTCTCCTTCCAAATCCACCATACCTTCTTCCTCATCTTTTCAATACCACTGTGGCTTTGCTTATCATGATCCTCTCAATATGGGTGGTAAGGAAGTCATTTTTCTGTCTTCAATGCATGAATACTATCTTGCCTTCAGAGGAATTCATTATTTGCAAACTTCAAACTTTTCTTCTATTATATTTCTTTGTAATTTTAAAATTTCTTTTCATCATCGAAGTTCTGACCCTTTTTCTGATAAGGACACATTTTAGAAGCAAATGACTTATCTTCTACCACAAATAAATCATTTGAAGGCTATCTCCCTTGAGAATTTTCCCTGATCCTTTCTTTAACCTTCACAAATTCTGCCTCAATGTCATCAAATTTTAATTCCAGATTCTTTGTCTTCTTTAAAGATGCTTTCTAGTACCGGATTGATTTTACACTTCATTTCATGTAGTTAGAGTCTTTGAAGTTGATCAATGGAAAGTATTTCTTTGAGATCATTTAATTTTCTTCGGCTATGTAGACTTTTGATTAAATTTATCGTGGTGGGATCTTAAAATCTTTCAATTAAGAGTGAGCTATCAAATGTCACCTAGACCTCTTCTGCCACTCACCAAGTCCCTCCCACCGTCAAATCGCCCCAACTCCATCCCAATCCCTGTCCTGTCCGAAGTTTGGCAACTTTACTTTCTCTATTTCTCTCAATTGTTAATAAGTTTATCCCACATTGCTTTTATGCATCAAGATGCATCACCTTTACAAACTCACCAACAAGTCCATTCAAGATATTCATCCACTTAGCTAAAACTAAAATCTAACTTATCATCCTTGTTGTTCTAGTACAACAGTTTTGTATATCCAGTTTCTACAACATCCCAAACATCACAAGACTCCCAAGGCCATTAACATATGTTCTCTTGTTTTAATCTTCCAGAAGGAAAAATTTGTTCACTCAAACATAGGAGTCTTATTGGATGAATTCCCTTCATGACTTGTCGTGTTTAAGCCATGATCACTCTTGTATCAAAAAGAAAGAAACCAACTCGAAGTACCTAAATTTGTTGGAAATACTCTTCAAGACAACTGAGAGGGGGGGTGAATCAATTATTTTGAGCTTAAACAATTTTAGCCTTAAACATTATTATCATTCTTCATGATCCTCAAATAATATATAAACATATTGATTGTAAAGTAAAGCACTGATCACCACATAAAGTAATACGTATTGCATTTTCATGAGGAAACCCAAAGGGGAGAAAACCCTCTTCCTTCTTAGGAAATAATAGTGCCTTTTCAGTTCTCAAGATATCATTTACAAATTGAGTACCCAACTCAATGTGAGGTCACATCTCTGCTTTACAAGCTTCTGAATCCTGTTTGAGAGCTCCAACTCTCCTCGGGTTTCTCTAGAATCTACTAGAAGGAAGCACCAACTCCTCAGTATTCCAACATCTTCAACCGGATGGAAGCACCAACTTCCTGAATGTTCCAACACCAACCTGATGGAAGCACTGTTAACTTCCACACAGGCTCCAACTGTATAACAGAGAACACTTGTTCTCCTAGCACCACCCTGCCACCCTTGCTTTTCTCTCACCGCAAACAGATGGAAGCTACAACTTCTTGTGTTCAAGCAAGCTCCCACTTGAAACTCCGAGGACAACTGGGCCCTCCCAAGCACCTCCCAACCTCCCCATGATATAAATGATCAAATAAACATTCAAATTTACGTATAAGCTCAATTCTACCAATCTTTCTTTGTTCAGAATCCGGGTCTTCTGACACTGCTCGCTTATTCTTCTTCCTCTGCCCTGTTTCAAGAGGGTACATGCCTCCAGATTAACTTGTTCTCTTCATTCTTCTCCTTTTCTCTTCACCATTCATTTTATACTCAATCCTCCCTAAACTCTTCTCTACTTTCCTTACAAGCCATTCTTTCACATACAACAACCACCAATTCGTCTCACTCCATTTTCTTTGTACACCTAACCTTGGATCTGCCTTATAATTTTCAACTTCCAATAGGCAAACTAAGGACACATGTCTTAGCAACCGAAATGATAACTAATTCACAATTAAGAATCCATTTTGTTTAGCAGAAACGTAACTGATGAGTTACCCGTGTGAAGAAATAGTAACCCTTAGATCTCATTCAATTCTTATCCAATAAATCAGGGATGACCTTTATTATATTTGCCTTTTAAATTGGGTTTCGGAATTCCTCATGTTCAATGTTCCTTTCACTTATAAATCCCAATACACAAATTTCCATAAATCGGTGAAATCAATGATCCATATCATAATCGTGATATGACAATTCAGACAATCGGAATTCAATTCATCGCTTTAAATTCAAATCCTTTTTGCACTTGTTTCTTTTCCTTTGGAGTCGTTGATCAGAAACCCGACACCCGGTTAGATCAACGCCGAGGCGCGATTCCGACCTAATGGCTGATTGTGTCGCGACATCGATATCGCACTCGAAGATTTCGCTGCAAGCAGGTTCTTGTCTCCTTGATATCTAGGATTCGCGAAAACCCGGATGTGGAGTTTGGATCACCACCCATATGCATCTTGGCAAGTATGGACTCAATGGTTAGTGATTGACTGCAATGATCGCTGTGGGGAAGCCATGATTCTCGTGAAAGTTTTATGTAGTGATTTTGACATTTCAATGTCTCGATCCCCGATCCCCAATACCTGGCGCAGAATCAACGGTCCGTGACACTTAACTTTAACGGGTCAGGATATTGTGGAACGTGACACGCGATTTTGGGGTTCTGGTTGTCAAGAGATTTTGACATTTCAGTATCAACTCGATCCCCTATATCACGACATCACACGTATTTGACATGTGTTAAATAATGTCACGTGTCACTTTGATTCATGACTTACATGTGCCCAAAATGTTAAATCAACTTGACACTTGTCAATATATGATTGTGCCATGTGTCCCTAGCCGACATGTTCTTCTTTCATGAGTTGGATCATGGTTCAGATCACATGTTGACCTGACTCGCTCGTGTCTGGGATTTCTTTCACAAGGATTTCGGTTTTGTTGTACTTGGGATCACTCTGACCATGAAACTCCCATTCCCGATTCTCCGATGAAGAAATCAATGGTCCGGGATCTCATTCTTGCAGATTTAACGAACAAGGACAAATCTGAAATGCATTTTGCGATTTTAAGTTCTTGATGTCAAGGAATCGACATTTCAAAGTCCCATCCTCAGCCCGGCATGAAGCTCTAAGCTTCTCCTGCGGGAGCCTTCCGATTGATGCTTTTCACATTCTTCCAAATGGATTCGGCCTCGGGATCTCGTCAGATTTCTCAGATTTCCAATGCTGCCCTAGTTCCTCACTTTAGAACTTCGATTCTCCATCGGTCGGCGTCCCGATGATGACTCTCTCATCTAAGTTCTCCTGGGCCATGAGGGACTTAACTCCTTCGGCAGCTCAGCAGACCATGTCTAACGGGTGTCTCTGCTGATTTGACTACTGCATCCTCTCTCCGACAAGGGGTCAGAAACTACGGTCCATTCATTTGATTCAACTACAGGATTGGAACTGCATCTGTTTCAATCATTCGGATACAAAACTCCATCACGACAACAACCATTCGATGTTTTCAAATTTTCCATCAATGACAACAACTACCAACACACATTCGTTGCTTATTCAATATTTGCCCACAAAAATATGGTTATGGCTACTAGAAGGACCAATCCTAACATCTAGAAAGAATAATGCTCCTTCTTCTTAAAAAATAACTGAATCCTATAGTTGACAATCAATAATTAGAGTAAAAAAAAGAAAAGGTTACATTTAATTGTGACAACAAGTACAAGAAAGGGCATAAGTGTGGTGGAGTGAATAATTATCTACATAGATTGTGTGAAGAGGAAGAAGAACAAGAACAAGGAATTATTCAAGATGAAACCTGTAGAAGCAATTTCGCCTCAAGAGTTACCCCACATATCATGTAATGCATTGATGGAATTAGCACCTCAAACCCTCAAGATCACATAGATACATCAAAAGAAAAGGGTAATAGTCTTAATTGATTCTCGAAGTACTCATAACTTCATTCACAATAAATTAGCCAAAGGTCTCAATTGCCGTGTATATCCAAAGGCCAAAGCCAAGTAATGATTTCAGTTGGAGGAACTATCAATTATTCAAGAAAATGAAATAAGATCAATCTTTACTATAGAATATGTAATGAATAGTCCAATGATTTCTATACCCATGGGTATATGCAATGTTAAAATTAGGAATCCAATGGTTAAAATCATTAGGAACAATGGTTTTAATTTTCAAGAACTTTTCATGAAATTTTCATTGAAGGAAAATAAATTGAGTCAACAGGTATCACAGGGAAACCTAAAGAAGGTAGATAAGCCTCTAACAAAGATGAAAAAATCATTTAAAAATGGGCATCAAGGGAATTATTGCACAACTATGCTCACTAGATGTTCAAACATCTAAGCCATCTATTCCTCAAGGTCTCCAAAGGATCATTGATAAGCATTCCAAAGTATTTGAAGATATTCCTAAAGCTATTCCACCCACTCAAAATCATGATCATGAAATTCACCTAATCTCGAGTGTCTTTCTAAATATTTAGGCCATACATATACCCTTATACTTAGAAGAGTGAAATTGAGTGCATGGTTGAAGAAATGTTAGAGGTCAGCATAATTCAACCTAACCAAAGTTATTACTCTACACAAGTGGTAATGGTAGACCAAGAAAGATAGACTACATGATGTGTTCATATTATAGAGAGCTCAATAAGATCACTATTAAAGATATAATTTTCCCATTCTCCTCATTGATGAATTGTTAGATGAAACCAAGTATGGAGAAATCTATTTGACAAAATTGGATATTCGCTCGTGTATCATCGATTAGAATGAAGGAAGAATATATCCCAAAACAACATTCAACTCATGGAAGGCCAGCTATGAATTTTTGGTCATGCCTTTGGCCTTACAAACGACCTTCCACATTCCAAGGGTTGATGAATTCCATTTTCAAGCCCTTCCTTTAGAAAAATTTGTGTTAGTATTTTTGATGATATACTAATCTATAGCAAGTCTTGGGGAGGATCATGTGACTTGTTGCTGTGCTGCTAACTATAAAAGGAGAAACAACTATATGCCAAACCATCCAAATGTTTCGGGAGTAAAGGTTGATTATTTAATCAAGTATTGTATCCATGAAGGTGTCAAGGTAGACCCATCATGGCCTTAATCTTGTTAAGGTCATGATGGATTGGTTGATTCCCGAAACATTAAAGAATTTTAGAGGAATTTTGGGTTTGATAGGTCAGTTTACCACAAGTTTGTTTGGAACTATGGGAAGCAATAGAAGCACATGTAATGGTACTAATAAGGATGGATTTTCATGGGCTCTAGAGGAAACTAAAGCTTTGAACAACTTAAATAGGTGATGTGGGAAGCCCATTGGACTGCCTACCTGTACTTCACAAAACCTTTGGCTGTGGAATGTGATGCCTTGGGAAATGGAATTTGGTGTTGTCCCTAATGCAAGAAGGAAGGCCCCTAGCTTTGAAAAGCTTCCATTCAATTGCTGGAAAGGACTTACCCAAACCCGTTTATGAGAAGGAAATGATGGCAATACTACATGCATTGAAGAAATTATTCCCTTACCTAATAATAGGTAGGTACTTCAAGGTCAAACAGATCATAATAGTCTTAAACACTTCTGGAACAAAGACTATCTAGAAGAAAACAAAATGGGTAACCAAGATATCGGTTATGATTTTGAAATCGTCTATAAAAAGGTGGTGTTGGAAAAATGTTGTGGTAGATGCACCTCAAGAAAGGATGAACATGTTGAGGCCTTCTCTTCAAGCATTCTGATCAATTCAACCCGATTGGATAATAGAAGCAAGGGATGAATGGAAAAGAATGACGAAAGTGTGTGAATTCAGTCCGGTTGCAAACAGGATTCCGCATCGTGATGGCATTTATACGGAAAAACGATTCACTATATATAAAAGATTCACTTATATTTACGCGGAACCCCAACTCAAATAAAAGGTAGTATTGGAATTGCAGACCTCTCAAGTAGGAGGGAACTTGGGATTTTGAAAAACCTACCATAGAAACAAGAAGGATTTTTTTTTTTTTTTTTTGGGATGGCCTTAATAATTATGTTCAAAGGTTTGTGGTGGATTGTTTTGTTTTCCAACAAAATAGGTGGAAACAATTAAGACCCGAATATCTCTTTTACAACCATTATCCATCCCAAGTCAGCGTTGGGAGGAGGTTCCCTTGGATTTCTAATCATAGGGTTACCAAAGTCCTAAGGAAAGAGTGTCATCACAGATTGTTGATGATCACCTCAAGTATGCACACTTTTCAGCACTCATCCCTTCAAAGATAGCATGCCACTGCATTCATGGAGACAGTCAAAAGCTACATGGTAGCCCAAAGATTGTTTTAAGTGATAGAGATCCCATCTTCAATCGGACATTTTGATAGAATTATTTTTTCTCGGCATTTAATTGGCTCATAGCTCATCCCATCATCCTCAATCTAATCGAAAAAATGAGATAGTGAACAACAACCGGAAGGCTACCTTTGTTGCTTTGTTCCATGGATAAACAAACACAATGTTTCAAATGGTTACCTCTATGTATCAAGCTCGTATAACACTTCCTTTCATACCGCAACACAAATGACACTTACTTGGCGGAACTTTGTGGATACTCCACCTCCTTCCATCACTCTTCTAAAAGAAAACTCAAGGTTCAAGCAAGGAATATCACATCGAGAATCAACAACAAGTTCTCCAAATCATAAAGGACAACTCCTAATTACGGGATCAAAACCGCATGAAACAACAAGCTTATCAACATCGTAGTGAAAAGAAATTTTGAAGTAGGGATTGGGTGTTTTTAAGACTACAAACCACAAACATATGTCCTCTCAATTACATAAGAAGGATAATAAATTATCTCCAAAGTACTATGGCCCTTATAAGGTGTTGCAAAATATTGGTACTATGGCATACAATTCGAAGCTGCCCGAAGATCTTCAAAAGTACACCCAGCTTTCCATGTTTCTATGCTTAAAGAAGGTTATAGGTGACAAGATCCTGGGCCTTAAACTATATTGTCGGAACTTGACGAGAAGGAAAAATCATATTGGAGGAATCGGCCATCAATCACACAAGAATTCGCCAGCTGAGGAATATATCCATTTCAGAGTATCTCATTAAATGGAGGAAACTACCGGCTAAAGATTCCACTTGGGAAGATGAGTCTTTTATACAGAAGCATCCAAAGTTACTCAAGCGTTGCAGACAACACTTGTCTCAAGGGGAGGGGCATGTTAAGACCTAATATTGGCTCATTACCCCTTAATTGGGGCATATTATATTAGTAATGTTATTTTATTTATGTTGGCTTTAGGCCATTAGTTATAATTATACCTCCTAGTCTCCTATATATACCAAGGAGAAATTTTCATTTTGAATCATCTTGGACTTGAAAATTTAAGTGGGGTAAAAGGAGGTTTCCCCCTCGAAGAGGCTTATTATCTGAAATTATCTCTTTTTCAAGGCGTTGAGTAATTTTCCGAGGTTTTTCTATGCTATATTGATATTTGGTTCTTAACATAGGGTGCATGATAGGACCACAGTATCATGTGACTCTGAGAGAAACTGAGGGTATGGCTGACATGCAAAGTTGAGAGTTCTGAGGAGTGGTCTATGGAGGTTGATAGAATTCCTTTGAACAAGAGCATGAGACATATGGAATAATGTGGCAACATAGACTTGATGATGAAACCATGAGATGCAGGAAGCATAAAATATTCTCCATAGGGACTGGAAGGGTAACCAGTCAGTAGAGAAAACACTGTAATGAGCTCAGCTTCCTCAGGCCATGCTAAACCCAAAATTATGGTGACAAGTGGACTCAATAATTGTGTGCTTTGTTCAAAGGAAAAATGACTACTGCTGATATAAGATAATACTCCCTTCCTACCTGCCTTTTTATGTTTTTTCATAACAAATGAATGCTATGATACAGAGGAGGAAACAAGTATTCGTAAGTAAGAAAAAATAGTTCCAATAGTGGAACATACTTATGCTCAATGCAAGGAGATGGATTTAGGAGATGGACACTCGAGGTGATGTCCCCTCCTGGGTATAGGGTGTCAAATTGCGAAGGATCTAAACAAGGCTCTACTTGGTTGAGGATGCAAAACTGTTGAGGAAAACGGTTTATAACGCAAAGCGAGAACCGACTAAAGGCTCAATACTGCAAGCAAGGGCATGAGATGCAATCACAAATTGATGCCAAAAAATGCCCCTTTTTATGTATTTTAGTCTACTTGGTGTGAAAAAGTGATAAAATTGTGCCAAATAGACATCCTTTCTAATCTGATTTACGAGTGTTAAAGAGACAAGTTCACTTGGCAATATTTTCTCTTTTTGAAAACGAGTTGAAAAAGATCTTAACTAAGACTCATGACCTTTCAATTCCAATTTAACGAGTGTAAAAGGGACAAATCACTCGACAATTTTTTCACTTTTTATACGAGTCGGAAAATAGCTTAACTTGGACTCGGGGATGTTGTTCTAAGCAGCATGTAATGGGGGAGGCCAAGGCTCCTATGCATGACTTCTGTGAAAGGTCAACAAATTATGAAGAGCTGACACAAGCTTGGGAAAACCAAAATCTCTCCAAGTCGAGGAG
Source organism: Picea sitchensis (assembly GCA_010110895.2). Taxonomy (NCBI): domain Eukaryota; kingdom Viridiplantae; phylum Streptophyta; class Pinopsida; order Pinales; family Pinaceae; genus Picea; species Picea sitchensis. The sequence goes on along the minus strand of SNQJ01S0061249.1, from coordinate 38,381 downwards.
GATAAAGTGATAACGAAGGTTATCGTCTCTGTGATATATTGAATAATGTCTCTTCTTGTAAAATACATAGGCAAAGGAATTGGATACCCCACAAGACCATCCTAATCAAAGGGAACATCATCAAGACTTGGAGGGAGAGAAATCTGGGAGAGTAAAACTATCTCTTGTTCAAAAGGTGTAGGATCATAAATTCTAAGGACATGGTCAAACAACGCATCACCCTCCAAAAGAAGAGTGGGATTTACCGAATATTGGATTGGCAATTTCACTTCCTTAGGCTTGTCACTCTCCAAGAGAAGAGTGGGATCAGCTGAAGATTGCATCTACATGACTGCTTCTTCAACTGTTGGTTGAATAGGATGTGAGACAACAAGGTCAAGAGGTTTATCATCCCCAAAGATAGGATTGGTGTCGGTCGACAATTGCAATGACATGATCATTGGTTGAACAATATGTGAGACAAAAAGGTTAAGAGATGAATCACCCCTGAACATAGGAGAGGTGTCGGTCAAAGATTGCATCGACACGACCACTAGTTGAACAGGATGTGAGACAACAAGGTCAAAGGATGCATCAACCCCTAAAGGAGAAGGGGTGTCAACTGAATATTGCATCGGCATGACTACTATATCAACGAAAGAAGGAACAGAGTGTGGGGAAACCATAGATGACTCAAAACCTGAAGGGACCTCAAGTGAGAGCCACGCTTCTGGTATTCCGGCAATAGCAAGGAACAAACGAGTAAGGTGATTTTCTTTGCAAGTCCTACAAAGGAATCTAGCCTTACGTCTGAAACGTCTAGGCTTCTCAATCATATGAATGCGCCCAGCATAACTTGTAGTGGCTGGTGACATTCTCCCAGCATGACTTGCAGAGGATGGTATAAAATCTCCAACATGACTTTCATAGGTTGGTGATGAATCCCAAACATGACTAGTAGAGGTTGGTGATATATGTTTAGTGTGACTAGAAATGACTAGACTTGTGCCCCCAACATGACTTGTAGCGGTTGGTTGCATGTCTTCAACATGACTTGCAGAGGGCATCGACCAATCTCCAACATGACTAGAAGCGGTTGGCGATAGAGCTCTAGTATGACTGGAAGTGACTGGACTAGCAGCGGTGGTGAATTGCGGCATTCGAGACCAAGGTCCAGGGAAAGATTGGTTTTGAGAAATTGCAGGCCAAGTAGGGTTCTGGTATACACCATGGCCCTACTCAACAAGATAGTACCCCCTTCATATTAATTCATAATGGGTTGTAAGGGCATCATCACCGAGGAAGCCGCTTGCGAAGAGAAAGCGACATGACAAGGGTTACTCATGTGAGGATATATGTTTCTCCCAGACGAAGGAACTTCGTGAAGGGGGTTCTCCATACTATAAGAATGAATTCCTCCAGGTGAAACACTAGAGGACAAACAAACGTCCTCCATGGGAAAAGAGTTTGTAGGAACCGACATACCAAAACAAGGATAGGTGGACAACGTGTAATAAGTAGAATGACCACCCATTTGGGCATTTTCTCCTCGAAAAGTGGATTTGTAGGAAGGAAGATTCCAACCTCCTACCGTAATAGGTGTTTGAGGGATATGACTCCCATCAAACAAGAAGGGAGAATAAGGAGGCATCATGCCCCCAGACCCACAACTAGTATTCGCATAAGGAGGTGAGATAGAGGATGCAAAGTGTGAAGACATGTCAGGCATATCATGAGAAAAATTATTAGATACCCAAGGCATTGACTGAGTGCCATAATTCTGCATACCATAATGTAAAGTGGAAGGGTTCATCCCCATGAAGTGAGTGGACATCATGGGGGGGGGTAGCAGTAAATGAGGGAGCCAAAGGAACTCCACTATCCATGATAACAAAGACTCATCATGAAATCCTATGGTCAACTAATAATCAAAGAGCACGTCAAAAATCAAATGACCAATATGCATGCATGTAGGGTAAAGTGGTTGAGTGGCCTCCCTCCCTAAAGAAGGTATGTCTCACCTAAGAGGGACCTGAGACTCCCTGTTAAAGATCAGAGGTAACATAATCAGTTATAAGGGCCCTCGTGGGCTTAACAACCAGTCGGTCAGACCCCCCCAGAGAGTTAATCCTCAATAAAGGTTCTGTGTTCTTCGATCCTTATCTGACCCAGGGTACTTGCAGAATAACCCTTGCAAGTAACCTATGAGATACCTAAGTCAAGAAACTAATAAACCATTGTATAATTGATGCACATGCGAGCAGTCATAAGTTCGGATCACCATATGCATAGGGTAGAAAATCCCAAAACCTTGAAAGCACTACCTATCACAGAGGTAACGGTACTAACAATATCCCTAGATACGAATAAATCCACAGAAATATCTCTGACACTAGGCAGGTATCAGTGAGATATCCCTTCAACTGACTTTGCATGACCTCGTGATTAACTCCGGTGTGAGCGGAGCCTCCCGATCTTACCAATTATACAATGGACTTCTCAACTCCCTTTCTCATACACATATGTTGATTTAATTTCCTTGGAGAATTTTACTCACAAAATCCTATTCCAAGGCACTAAATCCGAGACTAGTTTGTGCACCCTAGAAAAAAAAATCACGACTAATCAATTTTAAATTAAAGCGTAAATTTTATTGGCCATGATTACTCAAAATGGTATGGTAGTGAAACTCGCGATGTTATGAATATGCAAGAAAAGTAAATATGAATATAATGCAAAGTCCTAACTTTAACTTTTCAATGAATGATATTCTTATAAAAACAATGCAATTTTCAATTTCAACTCTGCAATTCTGAAGTAAAATGCAATCTTTCACTAAATGCACTAAGCTAATGATAAGGATTCAAAACACAAAAATGCCAAGCAATGCAAAATGCCTATTTTTTTTGTATTTTCAGTATACTAAAAAGAAAATGCATGGACTGATAAGCAACCTGATATATAAATTCCACTGTACATAAAAAGAATTAACCCAACTAGAACACCAAGCAACAAAGCACCCAACCCAAAGTACAAGGACAATCAAAATGAAAAGATGAGAAAGACCCTGCCGAGAAATTCAACTCTAGACAGGTTTCCTGTCATCCCAGAGACTCTTAAAAAGCACTACAAAGACCTAAGAAGGCTCAACAAACATCAAATCCCACCCAACAAACACCAAACCAAGAAAACAGGCTAGGAAACAAGGTGTACGTGACTATTCAGGAAAACATAGCGTATATACACAACTTGCAGTGAGACAACCAACGTATGTATGCGACTGTTAAAGCAAAAGGCACGTATATGATTTAAAACAAGGCTAGGAAAGGGAGAAAGGATGAAAACTCAGACCCAGAGTGACCAGAAGCTGTCAAGCAATTATAGGACAAGAAACACAAAGTAAAGAGAGAAATGCAATTTGAAAAAGTACTCCAAACCCTTAGAAAGAAGATCAATCCCCATTATGGTTGTCAATTCTGTTACGATGGAAAATCTCTCTATGGCTAGGGTAAACCACAACAAACAGGTATGACTGCAGAAATCAACTCTATCCCATAAACATACTATATAAACCAATGTGGAAGCGAGATAAGAAAGAGGCATACCTCGTCCATATGTGATTATGTCCACCGCTGAGCACTTCGACCCAAATCTTTATACCTGCAACAAGTTCTCAACAAACAAGCAGAGAAAGAATATAGTGATAATATAAAAGGTTAGCAAATTAGATAGCATAATCCAATAATAAACATAACAAATACTCCCATGGATAATAATCATTTATTTGCACGATATCAATTGGATGGGAAAGGAGTATTTCTATTAATAAATGATCAGCAAAAGTGAAAACATTACATACTTCCATGTCAGCACAGTTCGGAACCAAGAAACTAAGTCCCACGACTTCAATCCTCCACCAAAGGCAAGCTCATATAATGGAGACAATGAGGTTCTCCATCAGTAAGGGAAGAGCTTGGGGGCTGAACACTGTGTTTAGACTTAAAGGACAAAGGGATGCAGACTCAAAATGAAGTAGTAATTTCTCCATAGTAACTTTTCTCTCAAAGTTGAATTCTTTCTCCTTTTCCATAGCTCAAAATTGACCCATTTATAGCCTTCAAATGGAACTGAAGGGCAGAGTCAGAATGTTTCCAGTATGTGGAAGGCCAAGGATCAAAGATCTCCTATCGTGACATGGAAACCCGACATTTAATTTTCATTTTTTGGCAGAAATCCTGATGTAAGCGGGATGTAGTGGAGCAGCTTGCGTATACGCATGATGTATAATAGGCAAGGTGTGTAAATGTGGAAAATTTTGTATTTTTAGCTCTGGATTTATCAAATAGGGATGATAAGTCTTCATAAGAAAATGGAAAAAGGCCCTCTATGCAAGATTGCATAAGGTCAGACAAATCTTGCTATAACACCTTACAATCCATATTCCCAATGTAATAAATTGTGAGTTTTCATGCATTGTTTTTATAACTTTTCATATTTCCAACACCAACTAAACAATAAATGGCATGATAAAGGTATTGAAAGACTCACTTGCTTCGTAGCTTGTTTCCTCGATAAAATGGAACTGGCACACTCTTTCTTTGTGGCTTTCCATTGGGTCAGGTGTGTTCTTTCATTCAATTTCCCACTGTTATGTTTCATGTCACTATGTAGGAGACTATCCATCTCCACCATACACGTCCATCTAGTTTCTTCATATCACCTATTTATTGCTTAAATTTGCAACATCTACAACGAATTTTCATATTCATTACCCAATCTAGTGTTTAATGACTTTTTTGCTATTAGATATATATGCAGATCATTGTTCTTCCAGACATGGGATGGATTATTACACATATATTCTATTATTTTCACCTCATTTATAAGGAATTCACAATAATTTCCAAAAAAAAAAAATGTCTCAAAGCATTGTTCCAAATATTAAGCTCCTAGTTGAATGTAGCATTATAAGGTTTTGCAACCATAAAATTATAGCATAGAAAATAATTCATTGGATCCAAACTAAAATAGACTAGAAATGTACAAGCGAATTGATGCATATACCAAGGTCAAGGTTAATTTGATATGTTATCTAATGTTTTATACAATGAAATCATTCAAATCTCACTCATTGAATAAATTGGCGCAAGATTCAAAGGATTCGCGAAGCCACACAATTATCCAAATGTTTAAGTAGTTAAAAGTGATAATATTTGCACCATGAAACCTCTTTTTTTTTTAATATAATTTTGAAAAAAAAAATGGATGAATGAAGGAAACAAAAATTACAATGGAAAAGTGTATCAAAGCAATATTAAAGAGGTGCAATTGTTCCCATCCCATTCTCCAAGTCATGGTATTGTATATACATGAATGTAAAAACCCACAAGAACATCACTGAAGTGTATTCATTTTGTGTGAATGTGGAGAGGTTTTTAGATAAAACAAGAGTATAGTAAAGAGTTTGGGATTTTTTTTTCCATGTACAAGGAGATTTGGCCAAGCTTTTGGGAGACATTTCTTGACATAGGTTAATTATTCTATCGACATAGGTTAATTATTCTATCATTGGGAGGGTGATCTCTATAAAGGAAGAAAAGCATTGGTAATTCTAAATGAAAATGGCTCCCATTTAAAGAAATTTGGTAATTCTAAATGACAAAGAGCTTTGGCCAAGTTTTTGGGAGACATTTTTTGATATAGGGTAATTATTCTATGATTGGGAGGGCAAGCTATATAAAGGAAAAATAAATTTGGTAATTCTAAATAAAAATGCCTCCCATTTAAAGAAATTTGGTAGTTCTAAATGAAAATGCTTCCCATTTAAAACTTAAATGATATTTCTATGACTTTAAATGATAAAGGTGTATGTCAATTTTAAAAGTTTAAAATTGAGATGTAAAAATTCAATGTTGATGTAATGTAATCAACAAGGATTTGTTTTAATTTTGGATGTACCATATATATATTGAAAAGATTAAATTTTACAAACTGTAAATTTAAAAAAAAAAAAAATTCTATTTAACAAAGTTTTTCTCTTAAACGATTTGATAAATTTAGAGTTAAGATGTATTTTTGATGATTATTTATATATATCACATGCCAAATCCATGATTTTGTAAGATTATATATATATATATATATATATATATATATATATATATAATATGTGAACTCCATGTTGAGCACTAAAGAAAACACATGTGACACACACATAAAGAATCATTGTAAATCCATCATCTCTCTATGTATGTATGTATGTATGTATGCATGTATAAAGTTGAGATATTTTTTTTATTTGATGTGGACATTAAAATATTTTATTTATGGTTGACATGGAAATAGTTTTTTTGTTATTAATATTTTTTTAAATGCCACATATAACCTTCATGTTGAGTATAAAAATAATTACATATCTCTCTCATATTAAGTTGTAAAAATCACATTTTTGTGCAATGACCTTGTGCATGCATCCCAAATTCATACTTTTCATCATTACTTTGTATTTCATTGATCACATTGACCTACTATTATCTTGTTACCACTTACCATGAGATCATTAAAAACCTATTATCAATATCCCCAACTCTAATGCTAAATCATTTGATATGATTTATATTATAAATATCCATGATAATGTTATTGTTGGTAATTACAAGAACAATGGTGATGCCAAGGCACATATGAAATTTTTTCTTAAAGTTTCTAAGGATATGAAAATCCTCCCAATAAAATATATCAAAGATATTTTAATGGATAATGGCTAACCTAGTTATAAGGTTTCATGGTCTTTCTCAACTACATCAACTACGCTAGACTAGGCCCGCCCCTTATATGATTGTGGGCATTGGCTTCTTGGTTGTATCAAGAGTTTAAGTGACACCATATATATATATTTCCCGCCTCCACCATAAACCCTCCCTCAATCCTATATTATTGATCACCTAGGAAAGCAAGTCCACCCGGGTAGCAACAATGAAAGACAATCAATCAATATTATATATTATAGGTAATGTTTTATATGTAAACGCCATGTGGAAATGACTCAATAAAATGTTTGTTATAATTTATATATATTTTCCTATCGTAATAGCATTGGCACAACCACTTCAAGATTGATCCATAGCTACTAATTTATTAGCTACTTATTTTTTAATTAAAAAGATTTGGAAATAGTGTGATATATTCCTTCGGATAGCAACTCTACATCACTTATTAATAAAATAAAAATATTCTTTTGAGTGTTTTTTGTTTTCGTCTTGTATTCTAATAATTTTATGTGTACGCAAAAAAAAATTAAATAAATCAATAAATCATTATTTAATATATATAAATCAATATTTATAACATATGTTTTATGCTCTTTCTTGGCTTTCAAAAAAACCTATGCAGATTATAGTGACTAATGGAAAGGAGAACTCTTATCTTTATTAGAGTTTAGAGTTTGTGATTTAAGTGCATAATGAAGTTAATATTTGTAAAAATAATATGCAAACCCAAACTGTTTGAAGGAAATCAATAAACACTTCAAGGAATATATCCATTTTTAATTGTGTTTTTCTTCCCCTAGCCTATTGAACCCAATCCTAATAAACTCATTCATTTATCTTTGCAATAACTAGAATTGATACTAAAATAGAGAGCCCAGTTTTGTTAGTGATGACTGAGCATTGCTTACGACTATAAGTTTATGTGAAATACCTTCAAGATTGTTACGCCTTACAGTGATTATTCATTTTGAGGCTTATGTCCTGAAATAGCATTAAGGCTCTACCTCTATCATAAATTATCTCATATATTTTCACACGACAACCATTGGAAGGCCTAGGACTATCCATCTCGCCCAAGACCACCCTAGATATTACATCACCTTTATTTCAAAAGACAATAGAACTATACATGTCAGAAAACAAATCATAGGGAACATCTCATTGGAGTGTGATTTTTCTTATGTTATTTGCAAACACTAAACCATTAATTTTGTGTTCCATTTTTTGTCTATTATTTACAAACACTGAAGAAAGATTAATGTGCATTATATACCATAAATTTGTGTGTCGCGTTAACAACTCATACAAATATCTATTAGTTTATATTATTAAACTACCACATCATTGTCTAAGGTGTTTCCTCATGCTAATTAATTTGGAGAGAACATGTTAAGCTTTATTTGAAACTGAATTTAATCATTCAAATACACTAAAAAATGCGTACAATTTCCTACGATATACTTCTAGAATAAATATTTATGTAACTGAAGGTTCAATATGACATGAGTTCAATTTCGAAGAAAGGAGTTTTATATGTACAACTTTGGAATTCCAATGCTCTTATGTCTAATTAAACTATGATTGCATGGAGCACATAGAAGAGAAGATAAACCTTCTCCTTGTCGTGTGTCATGTTTACTTAAATATAAACACAAAGTTATCACTTATTCATGAGTTTACTTGTGTGATCTCATATTGAAAATTGAGATAATTTAATGAACAAAGAATATGTTAGTCTTTCTTGCAAAAAAAAAGAAGCAGAAAACCAGAAGACAATCATTTCAACCACATCAACTTTCCCAATGAAATATTAAAAAACCATAACAATGTCGTCCATTCTTATAATTACGACCAAATATTCCAACAAAGCATTAAACAACTAAAGCAATTTCATCCTTTCTTATAACTACAGTCCCTACCCATCCTTGAAGGCACAGACTTGTTGTTATCCTAAAATTACATTATAAAAGGTTCCAACTATGTACTAAATAATTATAAAGATTTCAAGTATGTACTATATAAAATTTGGAATCTGTTATTTGCAATTTTTATTTATAAAATACATGGTTGAAGGTATTTTATTATTTCATTAAAATTATGTTATAAGATATTTCAACTAATTACTAAATAATTATAAAATATTTCAACTATGTATTAAATAAAATTAGAGATATGTTATCTATAATTTTTAATTTTTAATAATAGATAATTTTAGTTAGAAAGTGATTTTTGAGGGGCTCTACGTTTTTCCTCTCCGGCAGGCATGAGCCCATGTCTTTTTATTCTTGTCAGTAAACAACTCGTGGTTGGAGATGGTTTAGAGAACCTTGTCCAGTGATTAGGCTTGCTTGCGGTTTTATTCTTACTAAATATGGCGATCTACAATGATGAGGTGGATTATTCTCTGGATTATTCAGAGGTGGATCAGTATATGGTTTCTACTCATGTTTCTCATCCTGCCCATGTCTCCAAAGTTTTGTTGATGGTTCTATTTTTTGGTTCGGTGTTAGAGCCTTTGCCTTCTAGGGATTTTTCCCTAGGTTTTTTCCACTCCCATCTCCTGGTTCTTTCTTATTTTCCACACTTTGGTTTCATAGGGGCTTGCTTATCTCAGGGGGTTTTTCATTTATCATATTCATATGCACCCTTGTATTCATCGCCTTCACCTCAAGTTTCTTGGACCTTTCTGGATCCATCCTTTCCAAGCTCCCTTTTGGAAGGACTTTCAGTACCAGTTCAAAGGCTTGGGGTATTTCAAGGTCTAAATAAGACTTCTCAGGTTCAAAGCCCTAGTGGTTTTCAGGTATTGGACTCATACTTTCTTTCTTATAGTCTTTATTATAATATAGGGTAAATCTCGTCCACATATAAAGGTTTATTGCCACATTCAAAAGGTTTTATTGCTCCAAAATTCCCCCCCTGAAATCTAAATGGATAGGATGGTATATTTGAGGGGATCCCAATGGGTGCATCTCCCTTGATTCATCAATCTCTTGTGGAAAATGTCTCAAGTTCAAAACACTGAAAGACAAAAAAATGTGTGGCAACTTCTTGAGAGGTTAAAAATCTTGTTTTAGGGGAATATATATCCATAGTTGATGTTGTTGAAATGGAAAACAAAATCGTTGTGGGGAAATCTTATGTATGACATTTAAGTGAGAAAACTCTAAAGGAATGGGTGGTTTCCTTTCAGGGCTCAATTTCTAACCCTGCTTCGAAGATTAATTGTCTCTCTAGGGGGTGGTTTATGATTAAATTTGTGGATGTTGCTATTTAAAGAAAAAATAAATTTATGGAGATCGCTATTCTATGATTGGAAGGGTAAGCTATTTAAAGAAAAAATAAATTTCGTAGGTCTAAATGAAAATGCCTCTTTAATTTAAAGTATGAAAGTGTAAATGATATTTTTATGACTTTAAATGAGGAAGTTGTATGATAATTTTAAAATTTTTAAATTGCGATGTAAAAATTTAATGTTTATGTAATGCAGTCATCATAGATTTATTTTAATTTTGGATATACCATACATTGGCAAATATCATTTTTTTCAAATTACAATTTTTTTCTCAAGTTTTTTCAATTTAAAAAAGTTTTCACCTTAAACTTGATAGATCTGGAGTTAAGATGTATTTATGATGATTTTATATATATATAACATGTCAAATCCATGTGACACACACACACACACACACATACAAAATAACTGTAAATCCTATATCTCTCTCTGTGTATGTATGCATGTATGCATATATAAAGTTGATACATTTATTTTTTTAACTTAAGGTGGACATTGAAATATTTTATTTATCATAGACATGGAAACAATTTTTTTGTTATTAATATTTTTTAAATGCCACATGTCAACTTCATATTAAGTACAAAAGGAATTATATATCTCTCTCATACTAGATTGTAAAAATCACCTTTAAATGCAACGACCTTGTACATGCATCCCAAATCCATCCCTTTCACCATTACCTTTTATTTCATTGATCACATTGACCTAGTATTATCTTGTTACCACTTACCATGGGGTCATTACCATGAGGTCGTCAGGAACCTATTATAATATCCCCAACTCTTATGTTATATCATTGGATATAATTTATGTTATAAATGTGCATGATAATGTTATTCTTGGTAATTACAAGAACAACGATGATGCACATTGGAATATTTTTCTTAAGGTTTCTAAGGATATGAAAATCCTCCCATCAAAATTATCATTGATATAATTTTTTATTAGTATGAATATAATTATAATTTATTTAAAAACACACATGTCTCTTAATATTGGTACTCGCTATGTCCACGGAACCCCCCCCCCG
>SNQJ01S0061249.1:0-13530 GCA_010110895.2 Picea sitchensis | reverse complement strand
TTGGTTGCTTGGTCTGTTGTGTCGGGTGGGATGTAGACACCTCCATGTTCCTCAGAACAGTCGCCAGCCCTGAGACCTTAAATGGTTAAAGACGATGGGAAACCGGGCTTAAGCGTTGCTTATGTGTCATGGAGGTCCTAACCTTGTAGGGTAGGACGGGCGGGAGGTCAGTCGTAATTAGCGGTCAGTTTTACTTTTGTCGCTAAATGTTTGTGTTGTGCACCTTGGCCTATGGTCTTATTTTGCTTGCAGTTACTCGTCGTATGCTTTAGTCTTCTTGTGATGAACATCGTGGTTTCGTCTTGTCGGTTTTCCAGGGCGTTGCACAGTTATGTGTGTTGTTACTTCTTCACGCGCGCACACACCTTAAACAAANACCTGTTACCAGAAGGGTTGTCGTAACGATGCAGGCCGTTACAACAACACTCGTTGGGAAGACGTAATTGGGAACACATCCATTAGGCACATATTGATTGGATGCCTTGAGTCCACTTGGATGTGGATGGAGGGACAACCTTAACATGCTCAATATGGCTTGGCAAGTAGATTGACTAGGTAGATGACTTGGACGTGGACCCAACAAGGAGTTCATTGGAATGTGTCATCTTCAGGATACTTGGGTCCACTTAGTGCAACACGATTTTCCAAGAGAAAGGAAAGGCTCATATAAATAAGTGGATGTCTCATGAGATAAGGGACAAACAAGGGGGAATCACCAAGACTTGGAACCAAGAAGTGTAACCAAGGAGAAAGGACAATGAGTTTTGTGATTGTGTAAAGGATGGGCACAAGGGAGTGACTTATATTTCCTTGGTGAGACAAAAAATGGAATAAGGATGTAGGAGGAAGACATGCATAATTTATTGGGTTGGTTTGCATAATGTCATTGGGGAATTTATGGGCATGAGGCTATTTTTCCATGGTTTCCTTTTACTCTGTGATTTAGCTACAAGTAGAGGCTAGGCTTTCCCCATTCTATCATATGTAAAATTATTATATATATGAATAAGGGCATTAGGCATCTGGATTGGGTGTCTCTCATCCATATATGATAATTATGTGTTTGGATGTTCTATATGTTTGAACATTTATGTTACATGCATCCATTCTCCATGATGCCTTTATGACATTGGGATCTTCTCTCATAATAGAGGATCATTAAAACTATTTCCAAAAAGGAAATTGAATGACCAACTTTGCTAATGAGATTATGGGTGATGGTCATTTTTTAGATCCAAATGATCATTCAGATAAGATCCCTTCTCCTTATATGGTATCATGAACGTCTCAAAATGACACAACATATCAAAATCAATTTTATCATAATCCTCTAAGTTTGAAACCTCCCATGGATCACAACCATATAACTCATATTATCTTGTATTGGTAGGTATATTTCATTTGATTCACCATTGAGTCATATAGCTTCTTCATTGACTGCAAATATTTTACAATCTCTAATGCTAAACATAGGAGAAACAAAATACATGTTTTTTAAATTTTAATTTTTTTTTTTATGTTCCACACTATTGGAGAATGAGTTTGAGGCCTTACTGTAGGGTTCCACCAAACCTTGACAGACCATCTTCCCGATGTACTAAATTGTGAGTTGTCATGCATTTTGTTTATTAGTTTTCATATTTCCAACACCGACTAAACAATAAATGGCATGATAAAGGTATTGACATACTCACTTGCTCCGTAGCTTGTTTCCTCGATAAAAGGAAACTGGCACACTCTTTCTTCGTGGCTTTCCATTGGGTCAGGTGTGTTTTTTTGTTCAATTTCCCTCTTTGATGTTTCATTTCACTATTAGGAGACTATCCATCTCCACCATACACGTCCATCTAATTTCTTCCTATCACCTATTTATTTCTTAAATTTCCAACATCTACAATGAATTTTCAATTTCATTACCCAATCAAGTGTTTAGTGACTTTTTTTCTATCAAATATATATGCAGATCATTGTTCTTCTAGACTTCGGATGAATTATGACACATAGCTTCTATCATTGTCACCTCATTTACAATGAATTCACAATATTTTTCAAAACAAATAACGGATCAAAGCATTGTTCCAAATATTAAGCTCCTAGTTGAATGTAACATTGTAAGGGTTTGCAACCATAAAATTATAGCATAGAAAAAAATTCATTTGATCCAAACTAAAATAGACTACAAATTTACAAGATAATTGATGCATATAGCAAGGTCAAGGTTAATTTGTTATTTTATCTAATGTTTCATACAATGAAACCATTCAAATATCACTAGTTGAATAAATTGACACAAGCTTCCAAGGAGTCTACAAGCCACACAACTAGTCAAATGTCTAAGTAATTAAAAGTGATAAGATTTTCACCATGAAGCCTCTTTTTATTTTAAAATATAATTGTTAGAAAAAAAAATGGATGAATTAAGGAAACAAAATTTACAATGGAAAAGTGTATCAAAGCAATCTTAAAGAGGTGCAATTGTTCCCATCCTATTCTCCAAGTCATGGGATTGTATATACATGAATGTAAAACCCCACAAGAACATCACTGATGTGTATTCATTTTGTGTGAATGTGGAGAGGTTTTTAGATAAAACAAGAGTATAGTATGTTTTTTGTGTACAAGGATCTTTGGTGAAGTTTTTGGGAGACATTTCTCGACATATAAGGTTAATTATTCTATCGACATAGGTTAATTATTCTTGGGATACAAAAATTGTGAAAGAGAGATCAATTTGTAGGGATACAAATTTTTTAAAAGAGATTCTCTCATGCAGACATCCTACTATAACTTATACACTGTACTTATGTGAGAAATGGTAGAAATTACAACTGCACAAAATTGTTGTATATTTATCATTCTAGATGGATAACCAGAAATAGTTCACTGGAATATATCACATATGCCCCTGATGTTAAATTAGAAAAGAATGTTATACAATATGTTTTCCATTACTTGAATCTACAATAAACAATTTCTCAAAGAAATGTGATTCATGAAGGTGTGATTTCCTCAGAATAGCTTGTTGTGATTTCGTTTGGATATCCAAACACTATCAAAGATTCAAGACTCCTGCTATTTCTCTGTCTTGGAAATACCCTCATCCAAATACCCTCCAAACTTTGTGAATAAATAGTTCTCAATGGTTAACTTTTACACCAAGAAATCATACATGATTTATAGCATATGGGAGGGTGAAATCGCTAACACAAATCTCGTTGTTCTTTGGAAATCGGGCGGATGAAATATTGTACTTTCCCATACCATGAAATTGGGCTAAATTAAACTATAAACCATGATTTATACCAAATGTCAGGGTGAAGTTGCTACCAAAAGTTTCCATATTTTTAAAAAATGGTAGAATGGGAGCTTGCAGCTCCAAATTTCAGGGGTGAAATATAGTTTTCTTCCCCTCTCCCTCATAAAAACATGGACTAACCCGCTATATGTTTTTTTTTTTAATAAATTAGGGTTGAATAATATAAGTTTATAAAAGCCACTACAATACAAAAAAATCGCCCAATAAAAATTTGTAACCCCTTACTTTTTCCCATGAGTAAAATTTCACCCCTAAAATCACCTATGGGCAAGAGGTGAGTGTAGCAAAATAAAAAATAAAAGTTCTACTATGTCCTCTTTGAGTTTATTAAAAAAAGAGAACAAGAGAGAGAAAAAGAAGAAGATAGCATAGGATGTTGATGTCGGGTAATGTTGTGATTTGTCTGCTTCATAGCTTTCCTGATGGTTGCATTGGGTACTCATTTATATCTTGAGGGGCCTCACACTCTGCATTTTTACACTAGCTGGTAGGGGTGCTACTTTTTTTGGATCATGCGATTTCAGATATGCTTCAATGATTACTTTTGGGGTTCTTGATTGATGACTACAAGCAGGTATGTTCGATTCAGAAGGTGTAGGATTGAAGAAGTGGAAGTATTTTTGGTATGCTGATGGCATGTTCAACTAATCTACAGGGGACTGTGATAGCCTTTTGAATGTTGTTTGATAAATGGTTGGGGACGACTGTACAAATTCTTGGAGAAACTTTTCCATTCATCGACTGAATGTTGAGCCTCTATCTCCATTTTCTTCATCTGTCTCAAAATTTCTATCTTTTCTTTCAAGGGCGCTTCATTTACTGAGGTGAATTCAAGGTTGACATTTTTCTTCATTTCCTCAGTTTTCTCTTTTATTCTGGCGAGGTTGCTTGCCACTTAATATGTTACCATATGAGATTTTATTTCCTCTTTCATCCATTCTCTTTTTTTTCATGTTAGGTTGAGCTTGGTCACTTTTTCTTTCTCTACCTGGTTGGATATAACCAGTTTGGATTTTTCATCGGTGGAAAAATGTCGGGCTCTTTTCAGGTCAGCAATTACAAATTTCTTTGTTTTGAGTTTGTTGTATGTGGTAGAAAAATATGTTGGCCAGTTGTCGAGTATTGTGTTTAGAGTGGCTTCCTATGAGCTGGCCATATCGACTTGTTCTTGGACCACCTTAAATTTCTCCATCTTGGACTGCAAGATTACTGTTGTTTGTTGGGATAACCGAATTTGAGTATATCTTATTGAATTTTTATGCATCTTCTTGAACTTTTTATTCTCTTTCCTTAAGTATTAGGTTTATGCCTGTTTATCTTCCCCTGTGGATATGATTTCTTTGATCAAGATCCTCATTGCAACAAGAGGATCGACTCCTTCCGTCGAATGGTCAATTCCCAATTGTTCTTTTGCAAGGTGAAAATATTATTTTAGTATATATTTCTCCTTGATCCTTCTTGCTTTAATTCACGTTCTTTAGCTTAGGGCCTTCTTCCACCTTTTTCTTTCTTATTTAGATACCTTATTGTATAAGTCCATTATTTTTTCATCCGACGTGACTATTGGGTCAAATTATGTCTTTACTGGTGGTTCTTTTGACCCGACTGGTTTAAATGTTGTGAATGTGATTGAATTTGGAGTAGTGTCCTTCTTTTCCTTGGTTGGATTTTTTTGTTCTAGATTTTTTCCTTCTTATTGTGTCTGTCAAAGCCTTCTTTGGACTGTTTTTTGCCTTGATTTTCTTTATTGTGTTGTCCATATTCAAGTTGTATATTTCCAGTTTTCTTATTTTCATTTTCATCCTTTCCTTTATCAGGCACGTTGGAATTCTCTTTGATGTCAATATGACTTGAAGGATTTTCTGGTGTTGATTTGTTTCTTGCGTTTGTTCCTTATTTTTGTTCTCCTATCAAACTAGTAGAATTTTCCCGATCCCTCTATTTATTTTAATTATCTTTTCTTGTTTTGTGATGGGATTTTTCTCATGAGACTGGATTATTCAATGGTTGTGCCTCAACTGTATTTTATGCAGGGTGATTATGCTATGATCCCTGAATGTTTGTACCATTTTTCCCTACCTTATCTGGTGTATTTTATACTGGTTGATTTGCTTGATTCGGTTTAGTTGTTGGCTTGTGCAAGTCAGGAATTGTTGAAATGTTTTATTTCTTAGTGGTTCCATTCTACATATTAGTGTTGATTTCCTCTGACCCTGAGTACCCCTCACTTTCCTTGTTGCTATTATCCAAAATTGTTTCCTCAGATGATATTTTTTTAGAGCTTCTTATCAATTTCTTTCTTTGCTTCCCTAACTTCTTCATTGTTTCTTTTTCTTGAATGATTGGTGTCACCCCGAGTGGATGATATTTTGTTGTAAGGTCGACCCATCACATGCATGACTTCTTTGTAACCAAATTCTTACTAAGGTTGGGTCGATGGAACTACGAACAGCATGTCTCGACTGGAGTCGATTGACCTATGCTACGTTCCTATTGCTCATCCATCCTTTGCTTCATTTGTCTTCTTGTTTCAATTTGATTCTCTAGAGATGATATGGTTTTCTTTCTATTTTGACACTTTTCTTTCATGTTGGCTATAGATTCTTGGAATTGTGGGACAATGATCAAATTTAATATGTTTTCAGTAAATGCTTGATCGTTTTTTGTTTGTCGATCTCTCTCAACTAACTTGTTTGTAAAGTCAAAATGTTTTTGTATTGTTTGTGGATTACTAAAGTAGAGGGTTTCATACGATTGAAATTTTTCCTTCCACAACATATTTACATCATCAAAAATTGCATTAACATTAATAGGTTTCTTACCTTTAATCGTTTTTTCTTGTTGATTTATTTTGTTTGGGGTCTGCTTCACTTGAGGACTTTCTTCACCATCCAGGGTCTAAATAAATGGCTCTGTATAAAACAAAGTTTCCCTTTCTTATTCTTGTTCACCATCTGTTAAAGGTGTTATGATGGTTGATTCAGTACTTAGTACCTCAGGTGGGATTGTTTTTTGGAACCCACTTGTTTGTTGTCCATCTCTTGAAATATTTGGAACTTCGTTGATTGATAGGCTAGCTCTTCGAGTGGTGACCCTCCATTAATTCCACGCCCCAATTTGGTGTAGTCAAGTCCTAGTTGAATGTGTGCATTGGGAGGTAGGGCTTGACAAATATTTTGTTCGACTCTCCATTTAAAGGAGACATTATTGATATGGTTCACCCAACACTTGAATATTATCTTCAATGGTGGCTTCTTTGATGTTATGGCTACTTCAGGTGCAAAAGAAATGCATTTATTCATAGTTGGAATCTTCTTTAAAGTGAATGCAAGTTACCCAAAAGGGTTGACTTGAATCATGGTGATCCATATTAGAATTGTTGGTAATTTGATGGACCATCCATACTCTTGACAATAGACACAATTTCTTTCGATTAATGTGGCTAAATGTTCTTCCAAGTCGAACTGTGATCCTGAATGGAGTATTTGGCCAATTGGTCCTAACATCGTGAGACTCACATATGAAACTAGAATAGTAGCTATAAAGCATAGGTAAACTATAATGGTTGTCCACTTGGCATGGAGTTCGATTACTCTGTTAATTAGCAACCCTTTCAAATTTTTGTCTGATGTTTTTCACCTGTGAGGGTCTGTAACCAATCATTAGTATTTAGAGTTTTAGGAATGGGTGTGCCCTCATGTGGTATTCCTATGATGTTGTGGATTAAACCTCCTATGATTACAACTGGTTACTTTATCCATAGGTATCCACTATGATAGAGACTTACGAGTAACTTTGCAACTTCGTCTTTCCATCCGTGGAATTCTGCAATTTGGGGTGCTCCTAGAAAATGATGAATTCATGATTTCGTAAGGAAATTAGTTTCCTCCTTCCATTGGTCATTCTCCACTCCTCGTGTAATAAAATTATTCCATTGTTGAGACCAGTCTATTTCTTCAACTTACGACCTAAAGTAATAATTACACTATGGGGTCGAGAATCATAAACAACATGGCATTTCCACATATATGGTTGGCCCAAAGCAACATCACAGACATCAAGAGGGGAAAATTACACACTACCTCATCCTTGAACAGTTGGATGCCATAGGATAGGCAACACTATTGGATGAAACAAAGATATCATCCCTGGTGAAGCCACCCAATGTGGTATGGTTGCGGGTGTGATGTTGTAGACAACCCCAAGTGTTTGATGACCTCCACTAAAATGAGGTTATTCTGCATGTTTCTATCAACAATTAAATACAATGGGGTCCCCTTAACCCACATATGTGAATGGAAGTGGCGCTCCCCCTCTTTAGGATCTACTGGTTCTTCTAGTTGAATTGTTGCAGTCACAACAGTGGCAATAGGGTTTGCGTCGATGATCTGTCTGTTTTCAATATTTTATGGATCATATTCTGAATCAAGTTTTGGATCCTTATCTTTGACCTCGAGCACCAATGACTGTTTCGAGCGAAATTCATTGGTGTTGTGCCAGGGAATTTTGTGGAAATCGCACCACTTCCTAGTGTTATTATTCATCCTTCCTTTACCCTTCTCTTCCTATCTCTTGGAATGGTTGTCTAGAGGTTGTTGGGTAGGGTTGTCTTTACCATGCTTTGGTTGTAGCGGATTTGCAGACCCGAACTCCCATTTGTTCTAGTGCCTAAATTTATTCTTGATTTTGACACCATATCGATTGGCATCCCTCAATGATGAGATGTTTGGGAAATCCATTTCGATTTGGATGTACCTATGTAGAGCACCATGATATTTCAAAACCAGATGTTGCTCGGAGTATTTGATACCCAACTTGGTGCGCAAGGGTATGGAAATTATTTGTGAACTCCAACACTATTTGGCTCTTCTCTTACCATAGTGTGGTCCATCTCATGTACTGGTCTTCATAGTTATCAAAAGGGTAGTATTGTTTCTTGAGCACATCCACAAAAAAATCCCAAGTGGGCTTGACCCCATATATTCTAGATTCCTTTATGGAAATTTTCTCCCAATAAGTTTCCCACTAATGTTTGACATGGGGGAGAGCCTTGAGGAGTGTGAAGGTGATATTTTCCCTGTCGGAAAATTTTTGAACAAACAAATAACCTTCTAGTAGATTTAACCATTTTTCTAAGGCATATGCATCTATCTGACCTTCAAATATGGGAATATCAAAATTAATTTCTACCTTGAAGGGAGAGGTTCATCCAAAGTGTTCTCTTGATAAAGATTCTACCGTTTCTATCATCAAGCATTGAAGGATGTGGGAAAAAATCTCCATCATTTTGTCCCTCTGTTGTGTGAGATCTTTCTCAAGCAACATGTTAATAGAATATTCTGCTCCATCGTTTTTATTTTATTCTACCATAGAGGGTTTCTTGGGCATGTGAGAGGGATTTTCCTCAAGAGAGACAAGATCGAGACCCAACCTGCTATACTTGAAACTCATTAGGGACATGCATTGAAAAACAATCAAGAGCAAACTGCTCCGATACCACTGATCGAGATTATTTTCATAACAAAACGAAAGTAGAGATATTACAATGAAATACACATAAAAAATACTAGAAACAGAGAAATACAATAATACATGATTTCTATTAATGAAATAAATGTACAGAGACTGTAAAAATAAAAAGTGCAAGACTCACTATCATGGTGGCATCTTTATCTATGAGAAGAGATGTGACGGCTACGCTCATTCACCAAAAGATGATTACAATGAGGCTATGAAGGTCGTTTTATGATAAACATGAATGCCAAAACCCTAGACATCTAAAAATTTAACCCTAGGAGATGAAGTGCCAAAAGTCATGTGGGCCTCATTGGGGTAAGTTAGTATATTAACTTCCTGGGATCGTAACTTTTGCATATGATCTTCGTTTTAGGCATGTGATAGCTCGTTGAAAGTTTCTTTTCAAGATCTACACATTATGCCATAAAACTATCACTTTGTCTACAATTTGACTCTGGAAAGACAAGAAAACATTTTTTAGAGACTTAAAATGAACCTGGAAGTACATAAAGATGTACTAACATGGAATCTTCCAAAATAAGCCAGTTGGAATAGGTGGGTGACCACCAATATCCACCTAGATTTTGTATAGGGATTTAGGACAACCTCGTAAGTGCATAACCCACAATTACAAAGAAATTCCCCCATTACAGAGAAACGTGTTGAATTGAAAAATGTCAAGATGAGCCAGTTGGAATTCAGACCAAGTGGGTGGCCACCAATATCCACCTGAATCAAATCCAGTGTTGGGGGGAAGAATATGCAGATGGTTACTTTTGTTTCAGGAGTTTGATTTTGAGGTTGTGGTGAAACCTGGAAGATTGAATGAAGGACCATATCATCTATAAAGGATAACTAATGGAGAGGAACCAAGAAGGTTGGAGGACAATTTCCTTGATGCACAACTATTCTTAGTACAGATTGTTGATGAATATTTTGCTAAGATTATTGATTTTTTTAGTACAGGATTTACCCCAAAGGAATTTACTACTACGTAGAAGAATTATTTGGTAGTTAGATATGGATACTATCAACTGATTGCAGGTCACTTGTACAAACTTGGTGCATAGAACATTTTGAGGAGATGTTTTATGGAGCATGAAATACATATCATTTTTGTAGAAGCACATGAAGCAATAGTTAGAGGGAATTATGCAGGGAACGCCACTGCACAAAGGATATTGCGCATAGGATTATGGTGGCCAAAATTTCACAAGGATGTCAAGGAGTATTTTCATAATTGTGATGTCTATTAAAGGGTTGGAAATCCATCCATGAGGGATGAGATGCCACTAAGACCTCAGTTAACTTTGAAAGTGTTTGACAAGTGGGGAGTAGATTTTGTAGGAACAATTGATCCATCATCCAGAAGATCATGAGAAAGGTATATAATTACAATGATAGAGTATTTAAGTAGATGGTTTGAAGCAACACCAGTAAAGGATTGCATCATAGAAACTCCAACACACTTCTTATTTGAGAAAGTAGTCACAAGATTTGTATTCCCTAGAGTTCTGATGAGTGATCAGGGGACTCATTTTATCAATAGTAGAATCCAAGCAATGAATGAAGAATTTGAGATACATCATTAGAAGAGAACTCCTTATCATCCTCAAACCAATAGAACAATGGAAGTGCTTAACAAGATATTATAGAATTTCTTAACTAAAATTTGTAAAGTGAACATGGATGATTTGGATTTGAAGGTACGAGCAGTACTACATGCTTATAGAACTACATGCAAGAAGCTTACATGCAAGAAACCTTTCAGATTGGTGTATGGACAGGAAGCAGTGGTTCCCTTATAGTATTTTATACCTAGTTTGTGCATTGAAACTATTAGAAACATAACCAAAAGATGCATAGTGCATGAAAGATTGTCTCAACTTATGGAATTGGAAGAAGATAGGATCATAATTGGTTTCCACTAGGAAGTACATAAAGCAAAGGATAAATATTGGCATGACATACATATTAAGAAACTTTAAAAAACAAATATCATACATCCAACACTCAAATGCCAAGAAATGTGTTTGGGATAAAGAAGAGACAAAATATTGAAACTTGAGGATGATAAGGAGAACTACTAAAAATTTCAGTGATTTAGGGTTTTGGGTTTGGAGTGAATAGTTGGATGACACAATACATATTTGTACTAACAATTTGGTTCCAAAGGTATCTGAATTCCCCATTTTCATGACAAAGTGACAATTTTCTCCTCTTGTAGAAGGCCTCACCAATGAAAAAAATATCATTCATGCAACACTTAGGTACCAATAAATTTGATTGGGATATAGAACAGATAAAATATTGGAATTTTAGGCTAATTAAGGAAACTAATGATAAAAATCAACACTTTAGGTTTTAGGGTTTCAGGTGATCACCCAATGCACAAGAAAAAATGAAAATTCAAGCACACATCAGTTTAAAAGCATAGAATCACTAGTAATCTCCACCATTGAATTTGTAGAGGTGGGATGAGATTGATTTGACATGGAATATCCTTCTTCCAAGATCCCTAAACATAGAAATTGGCTCCAATCAAATGGAGAAAAAATGTATTCCAAAGGAATATTGCCCAAAATAAATTATTCAAATAGTTTGGGAGACCATGTTGGTGAGAAATATTGTATGCCAAACGAAAATATGCCAACAATAAATTATTCAAATATTTTGGGAGACAATGTTGATGATAAATCATATCACAATTATTACATTGTTACCTAGAACAATTATATTTTGTAACTGCATGGTTAGACACTAAGTGTTGTTGATGTTTATGTGGTTAACTACATAATAGGATGTATCAAAGAAAGAATGATGTTTATATTTACATAGGAATTAAGCACGTAATATATATGTCTACAGATGTAGTGGAGTTTGTAGATGTTGTACCTACAATAGCCATTCCTAAAAATAAATACCAGGAAGAACAATAAATAATTGCAGGGATATATGGTGACAACATCTACATAAAGAGTGTTTTCTACTTATGTGGTTGTTCTTATCTACCTCCTACCTCACCACCAAAATCATGCACTCATTTCTTCAATTCAAATCAATTTATCCATTCACATAGTTTGAAAAATATTTCCTCGATAAATGTGATTGAACATCCTATACAGGCCCTTTGAATTTGCCTCATTAACATAATTTTCAATGACTAAGTTGTCCTAGTTGAGGGATAAATAACCTAATCAATTTCCATTGTACCAACCTGTTAAGCCCTAATATTGTCTCATTACCCCTTAATTGGGCCATATTATATTGGTAATTTTATTTTATTTATGTCAACTTTAGGCCATTAGTTGTAATTATACCTCCTAGTCTCCTATATATACCAAAGAGACATTTTCATTTTGAATCATCTGATACTTGAAAATTTAAGTGGGGTAAAAGGAGGTTGCCCCCTTGAAGAGGCTTATTATCTGAAATTATCTCTTTTTCAAGGCGTTGAGTACTTTTTCTGAGGTTTTTCTATGGTATATTGATATTTGGTTCTTAACATATGGTATTAGAGCTCAAGGTCTTGGGGTTTCGCTGCTACATCCGAGACACCTTGGAATTTTTGCTATAACTTATTTTCTACAACATGTCACAAGGAACGGCTTGGAGGATATTTAGTAGATAGATCAAGGTATGTTGGGTTCAAAATTCAGCTACTTAAGCCTTATACATTCATAGATACAGCCTATACAATATAGGGTTATGGAATCATCCTGAACTGAGTCATTGCAGAATTTTCACTATAAAAAAAATTATGTAATGTTTCAGACACTAAAATCCAGATTCTATTTATAGAAATTAGTAAGGTATCTGTGTTAAAAATTTCATCTTCTGGATCATCTTAAATTTGTATATACACCCTGTGTAAGATAGGGTATCTAACTAGTCCCATTGACTAGTCTCAAGAAAGGGTTCCAGGTAAAACAATCATAACTTCTTCCTAGAGTATCCAAATTGAGTGGGACTAGTTTCATTAGAGCATGGACAGTCTGTAGTATTTTTGGTGCAAGTTTCAGAAGTTTATATCAATTATTTTGTGTGGGGCATGCTATACAAGTGAGATCTCCTGGAAAGGACAAAAATCAGCAATTTCTGGCGAAGTTACCGTAAATTCAACTTGGCACATCCAATTTTGATCAAACCTATGACATTGTAGAGAAGAAATATCAAAGAACTACATAGAAGAAAGTTTCATACCCAGAAGGGACGAAACTTGGGAGATACAACAGAAGAAATATTGTCTAGCAGAACCGCCTAAAAATCAAGGTTCAAAAGTGATACTTAGCCAACATGCCACCAAAAAAGGGAATTTCTACACCAAATAAGCCTCCAGAAAATCCTACCTGGACTCTTGATGAAGGTGAAGAAATGTGTAGGGACATAAATGAACTACGAAAGAATATGGATTCAATGGAAGCTATGTTGGATACTAATATGGATGGTTTAAAAGGGGAGATCATGGAAGTAATGAAAAATTTCGTAACAGAGAAAACACTTGAAAGTGAAAATGCATCCCATGAAATTCGTGATGAGGACACAAGGAAGATGAATCAAGAATGGAGAAACTCCAACTTTGGTTTGAAGACCAAACACATTCCTAAGATTGATATGAGGAAGTTTGATGGGAAGGACCCAATCACATGGATACTTCAGATGGAGCAATTCTTTGATCTCCATAATGTGCCACATAC
>SNQJ01S0061248.1:1167-41917 GCA_010110895.2 Picea sitchensis | reverse complement strand
TACAGGAAAATCAAAGTTCTTGTCAAACATGTCAAAATTAGTCATCCAAATGACATAGTGAGATCAAATTTTGCATTGTAAGCCCATTTATTGTAAATTTAGCATTTTGAGAATTAATAAGAGTGGTCTATTTCTCTCTATTTTGGCACTTATTATTTCTGCAAATTAATTATATTCATAATTTAATGAAGTTTTATGGATAAATAAGAGTTTTCCCATGTTATTTTCAAATAGTCAAGTCAATATTAAATTTCCTGAATCTAGTCGAATGTTTATGTTTATTTATGAACTAATTGACGTCTAAGGTTTTTCGAGATGAATTGGTATCAAAGTTTATTTATATTTAGAATCAAGTTGGCATGAGAACTCATTTGGTATTTTCATATCAACCACTCAAACCTGTCTACCTGAGTTTGATGAAGAAGGTTTGTTTGCTTGCATCCACAAGCAGTATTAGACCAACACGAGCACCAACTCTGTTAGCAAACCATGAAGTAAGTGTTATTTTAGTTGAAGGATACAACTTTAGAAGATGCGACTTGGAAGTCGGCTACCATTCTACAACAATTTCCTCATCTTTAACCTTGAGGACAAGAATATTCTTCAAGGGGGAGGGAATGTTAGGGAGATAACCGCCCTCACCCCTCATGGAGGTAGAATAATATATTTTCCATGTAATAAATGATGGCATTAGTTAATAAGAACTATTAATATTGTGAACAAATCTCATGTAAGAAGACTTAATAGAAGCTTCAACTTCTAGAAAGATCTTCCTCTAGAATGTTCTTTAGAAGATATAACTAGTATAAATAGGAGTAGACGACATGAAAAAGTCTTGTATTGAGAATTATTTTCATAGAGATCTTCTTTGCTGGAGGTTTCTCCCTTGAAGAGGAAAGTGAACCTGTCTTTTTATTAATAAAGGTATCATTTTTGGTGTTGGGATTCTCTATATTTTGTTGTTCAGTTGGTATGTGCTGCAATATTTATGTTTCTAATTATTATAATACATATGTTACCTTACACATTTTAAATATATGGTCAGATTCCACCGAGATAGTAAAATCAAATTTTGATGCATTATAAACCGTGTATGATATAGACCATTGATTAAGGGGCATAAGTTCACATTTTGGGAAAATTTGGTTTTTGCAGAGAAATAAATTAGTTGGATTGAATTTGATAAGGAATATCAACTATGTATACTCATCAATGACAAGTTTCTTAAATTAAATGGAAGCATAAAATGTTTTTCTCATAGAAATATGAAAAACATTTTTTTGTCAAATGATGTTTTTTTAGTGGAATTGATAATGTTAAGAAACAATTCCATGATCTAGTAATACTTCTGCATCATGATATTGAAGGAATATTTCTCCCATGAGCTAATGTAATATTTTTACATGATTTGTCCACATTTTTGGTGTAACAACAATAATTGTGAAGATATTTTTGATGTGCATTTGCAGACACTCAACAACATGAAGTGTAAGTCCAAAGATACAATTTATTTAACCAGACACTCAACAACATGAAGTGTAAGTCCAAAGATACAATTTATTTAACTTGTGAGCCACTTTTATCTAAGGAAAAATTGAATAGTCAAAGTACCTTATTCATCATGACCATGAAAACAAAACTCTCACATGAGAAACGATTTAGAGGAACAAATTCAATTACATCATTATGGAAAAGGCTATGTCAAAATCCTTAATTTTGCAATAACATTTTTTAATATAACCATTGCAAATATAGTTTTGGTGTTGATAATTCGAAGCATCCAAGATGAATGTAATTTTAGTGGGCTAGAATATGTAAAGCACATCAAAATAATAGACTAGAAAAACATTTAGATTTATGACTAGATAAACATTTAGATTTATACCTTTAAGCATATGGACAAAATTTGTATTCATTGGATAATTTTCCAAATGATTTAGTACTTGAATAATGGAAACCTAAAGAAAGATATGTAATGTATAATAACGATGAATTCTAGCTTTTCTAAGTTTGAAATAAATGGTACGATAGAAATTTTACACCTTTGTTGTGAGGATCTTCTATCATTTGAGAACTATTTATGGATTATCAAACATTTATGACATTGAGTTATTTACTTTACTTTTAAATTCCTTGTGCTTCTCACTTAATTTCTGTGGTGAAATTTTGATGTATCTTTGTGAGCCTTGTGGAACTTTTACTTCTTGCATAACTAAGATGTACATCTCACAAGTAGAATATTTGGATCATCTTCGCAAGCTTCAGATTCATGTTTTCTCTTATTAAAACATGATTTTGTTTTAAATATTTACTTACTTCCTATTTTTAGTATAAATTGTGCATACAATACAAGTAAATTGTCTTCCAGGGATTAGGATCTGCAATCTATGCTTCAAATTGTGCATGTCTATTTACATTTCCATGTATGGAAGGCTAGGAAGAGTTGTTTAACCAATTCGATGTAAAGATCATGTACATTTTTTAACTAGAGTAGGTAAGGTGTTTGTTTATAATTCTCACTATAGGTAAGGTGTTTGTTTATAATTCTCACTATAACTTTTGACTTTTGACATTTTTCAGTAGCCATACTGATATATCATAACAAAATTTGCAACCATTCATTCAAAGAATAACATAGCGACACAAGAAATCTACACCAAAGTATTCTATGCAGCAAATGAAGCGGAAACGACTGCAAAGGAGTACTATGTAGGTATCTCCATCAAGCATCTAATAGGCATTTTATTTACATCATGGATGACATCGTAAACACCATGGTACTCATGCCTCTTTTTTTCATAATTTTGGGATCTTTCTATTGAAAAGCATTTGGATTATTTCGAGCACATTGTGTTTAGTGTAAGAACTGTAATGTGAGGAGTAGAATGTGTTCACTCTCCACTATAGTTAGAGATAAATAATTGTTTTGTGTTTTATTCATGCAACTTGGAATATTGTGAAATAAAATTTTTCTAGTGATGTCCATATAAAATCATTCCATCAATCAACTATATACTATGTACTTAAAATTTCACAACACCAAGACTTATCAATTATTAAAATTTCACAACATCAAGACTTGTCAACTATCCTAGGGTACAAAGAAATTGTGGAAATTCTAGAAAACTATTTCAAACAATGGCCATGGAAATGATTAGATAATTGAAGCATGTTTATATAAAATCATTCCATGAATCAACTATATACTATGTACTTAAAATTTCACAACACCAAGACTTATCAATTATTAAAATTTCACAACATCAAGACTTGTCAACTATCCTAGGGTACAAAGAAATTGTGGAAATTCTAGAAAACTATTTCAAACAATGGCCATGGAAATGATTAGATAATTGAAGCATGTTTATATAAAATCACTCCATGAATCAACTATATACTATGTACTTAAAATTTCACAACACCAAGACTTATCAATTATTAAAATTTCACAACATCAAGACTTGTCAACTATCCTAGGGTACAAAGAAATTGTGAAAATTCTAGAAAACTATTTCAAACAATGGCCATGGAAATGATTAGATAATTGAAGCATGTTTATAGTGGAACAACACTATCCTAGAACCCAAATTGTGCACAACACACAACAATATCAAGAGAAAGTGTGACTAGAATCATTGGAAATTATCTTTGTATTTTAAGAATGTGAACATGGAAATTGTAAACTAAGAGAAATTTTTTGAAATAAAGGAAGAGGAGGTTCAGAAAACCAAATTATTCCTATAACAAAACTACATTGTCCAAAGCATAAACTATTACGTGAAATATTCTTCCGCCGCCACCTTCCCCTTCCCCACCACAAACTATGTCCGAGATAAGCTCAGGTTCTCAAGCCTTGTTACCTATATGATTAGAATTCTTGGTGGGTTTTGTTTCAAGAAAGGCTAAACCGAACAAATTCTTTTTTTAGCCCCATATTAAGATGCTTATTATTATATATGGCCATCCTTAGTATTATCCCCTTCATATTTAGAAATGGTTGGGAGTAAGTGCTTGGCAGATCCTCGTCTCAAGAAATCTTTTCTTTTCATCCTTTTTCCCTGGCCATATATTACTTTCTCTGCTAAGGTCCTTGG
This sequence comes from Picea sitchensis, assembly GCA_010110895.2. Taxonomy (NCBI): domain Eukaryota; kingdom Viridiplantae; phylum Streptophyta; class Pinopsida; order Pinales; family Pinaceae; genus Picea; species Picea sitchensis. The sequence continues at coordinate 37,823 of SNQJ01S0061248.1, read as the reverse complement.
AAGCCCATCCAGAGATGATTTCCCTGAATATAGCCTTATATATACCGGGTTGTCAGAAAATCTTCTTGGGATTATCTCTATTCTGTTAAGAGATGAGACATGAATTCAAAGAAAGACTTTGTAAAGTAAAAGACATAGCTCTAATGCGCAGAATTATAGTGCTTTACTCACACTTCACTTGTTGAAGAATTACTGCCAACCTGCACCAATCATATCTACTGAGAAGTCTAATCCTTGTGTCTTTATAGGTTCTTATGTCTTCATCAATGCAGAGCACTCACCAAAAGGAATCTTCCTTTATTAAATATGGTACAATAATTATGGTTTCTCGGTTATAGGATTACCAATTCAAATATTAGTGTTAAGATAATGTATATTATATATATAAGTGATAGGTAATATACTAATATGGAAATGGGACAATTAACAAGATCAAGAGATGGGTTGGAAAATGTGCCAGAAAAAGGTCTCATTCTTGGCGATGTTTCAAATAAAACAGTTTTACAAATATATTCTAGTTTTATACATACAACCTTATCCAATGCTTTTTATATAAGTATATATTTCATTACCTTATTTTCAACCTCTCGATCCTATGTAATCACAACTAAGTTTTAAGTTTAAAAGCCTAAATAAAAACTAGAAATAGAGAATGTCACAAAAGATTTATCTATATCTAACTAATTTGACTTACAACATGAAACACGATGTCCTTCTCCCTTGAGAAAAAAAACTTCAAACTATGGAAAAAATGGCAAGAAGACCAACAATCATTTTCAAGTCCATATAATCATACAATGGAAGTTTGTTTAATATTTGGGTTGATTGGAATTGAATGAAAGGCACAGTGGATGCAAACATGTCAATGTTCTTGACATAGGAAAATTATGCCAATTTCATTGGCCAACCATTTAACCACTTGAATGTTCCATGGATCAATTTCCTTGATAACAATACTTGTTTTCAATTTGGAATTCAACATCTCTTACTAATATTATTTCTCTTTGATAAGGACTTAGGTTGGAAGAGTATCGAAATTCTGGTAAATCCTTTTATTCAAAACAAATATCGGATGTCAGATATCACTTATAATACAAGTTAACTTTATAATGGAATGCCAATATTGGAACCATCAATTTGATTCACGGAAATATGATGGTTCCATTTAAAATATTTTTAAACAAGAGGTAACACTGCTTACTTTATAACGGAACCTCGACTATGTGGAACCTCAGATCCTGGCATCTACATTCTTGAAATAGCTTTCCTTCGAATTAAATGGAAGTTCCGATCTGGATGTCTAATGATCAACGTTTTTAACTCCCCCATCATAGCAGTACATGCCCCAAGTAATATGATAGTGCTGGTATCCAATGAAAGATTTGGGACAAGGCATTGTACAAGTTTTATTTTCCAGCGCAACGGTGCTTTGGACAAAAATGCGAACCATGGATTTGTTACAAATCTGACCAGACCAATTCAATGCTATAATGAATTACCATTACTTAATAGGCAACCTCCTATAGAAGACTACAACTAGATTCCAACAGAATAGGCAACCTCCTATAGAAGACTACAACTAGTCTTCTACAACTAGATTCCAACAGAATAGGCAACCTCCTATAGAAGACTACAACTAGATTCCATTACAAATCTGACCAGACCAATTCAAGGCTATAATGAATTGCCATTACTTAATTGACAATGAGAGATTTATAGTCATATTGTTTTAGACTATGGACAAATAACGTGGGACAAATTACATTTACTTTACAATTTACACAATGCTACAAAATATGATACAATTTCTAGACTATCTATAAACAATATTTTAAAGATTTTATTACTATTCCAAGATGAATAACAATTGCTTCCATACGCACAATGTTAACAATGCTACAAGATGCAATGGTAAAATTACTTGTGGAAATGTAAACTAAAGATTGATGGAAATATGTTCGTGAAAATACATATATAATTGAAGAGATCAAACCTTTGAAATAATGAGATGGTATATAGCTCAAGAATGGATTATTTCTAGACTATCTATAAACAATATTTTAAAGGTTTTACTACTACTCCAAGATGAATAACAATTGCTTCCATGTGCACAATGCTACCAATGCTACAAGATGCAATGGTAAAATTACTTGTGGAAATGTAAACTAAGGATTAATGGAAATATGTTCATGAAAATACACATATAATTGAAGAGATCAAACCTTTGAAATAATGAGATGGTATATAGCTCAAGAATAGATTGTTTCTAGACTATCTATAAACAATATTTTAAAGGTTTTATTACTACTCCAAGATGAATAAAAATTGCTTCCATGTGCACAATGCTACAAGATGCAATGGTAAAATTACTTGTGGAAATGTAAACTAAGGATTGATGGAAATATGTTCGTGAAAATACACATATAATTGAAGAGATCAAACCTTTGAAATAATAAGATGGTATATAGCTCAAGAATGGATTGATTCAAGATTAAGTAACATAAATAGAAATTTAAGTAATATGAATGGGAATGTGTCCCTAGATTGGAATCAAAAGTGACATGAATTAATGGAGATACCTCAACAAGTTAGGATAGAGTGTGAAAATACTTGAATGTGGGAATATCTATAAAAAAGATTTGGGAAGAAGTTTCCATATGCACAATGCTACAAGTTGCATCTTGTCATGAGTTACTCTATTTATTTGATGATCACCATTATGTATATATTAAATTGATGTTATAATGCATTGTAAATCAAATCAAAATCAATCATGCACTATATAAAATAACATCATCATAGTACCTTATTACTATATATAATAGATAATAATGATTTCTAATTATATTTGTCCAAAATTGATATTTGTCAAAACCCGAATCTCTGAATGGATATCCCAAGAACACTTGAAATTTCTCAATATCTAAACCTCCAGGGATTTAGGTTTTCTACATAATTTGGGTTATTCAGAGTTTTAAGAGATTATTTCAATTGAATTATTCATGCGACATTAATATTAAAGTGTTGTTTCCTAGTTTTTATATTTTAACAAGAAATCGGTGAGATAAATGATTTTTTTTTAAAAGAAATATGATGTGATCTCCAAATACTCCAATCAGTTATAGTTATATTATATTGTTTGGAAAAAAACATTGATCCATGCATTCAACTCAATAATTTCACCTTTAAGTGATGAATTCGTTCTTTTTATCTCCATGATGGTAAAATAAAAACATCTAAAAATTAAATATGAGTTAGTTAATTGCTAGTTATTTTCCCAAAATTAGAAAACTACATAAAAACCTAATGGATAGATAGAATAAATATACAAAAGTTAGAATCATTTGGGTTCCAAAATTAATGAAAAGTATTTTTTAATGGTTTCTCTCCATTACAATTATTGAGTTAGCTTCTTATAGGCTATCCACTAAACTACAGAGTAAAGAGAACCCACTCTTACCACATCAAACTAGTTATTTGTTGAATTGTTATTATTTTGGTTATTTTTATTCTTGGTTTTAATAGAATAGTAAAGTGTAGTGGTTTTTTTTTATTATTTAAAATTTCTTCCATTTAAGTTTTCTACTTGAGAATTTAATTTATTTCTATTGATTATAGTTTTTTTTATAAATATGAATGAGCCAAGATAATAAACATTTTGGTTTTTTTTGGTATAGTTGTGTAGGAGGGTTAGCTCAATTCAAAAGTATATTAGTTTTCTATAGATCAAACAGAGTGAATTAATGCAAAAGTTCCAAGGGTTTATTGCAAAGTGTTTTATGAGCTTCCTTTTTACTCATTAATTAGAAACAGGATACTCGAATCATAATTCTTAATAATTCTTAAGAAAACCCCAAAAACTAATTCTTAAAATCTTGATAAAAAAGGAAATAAAAGTTGATCCACGTGGATATTGGTGGCCACCCAACTATTCCAAGTGGCTCCTCTTGACACTTTTTAGTTCATCCCATTCTTTTGTACTTCTTTGTAATTGTGGGTTCCACACTTTCGGGGCTGTATGAATCCCTATACATCTTCCATGTGGAGACTTGTGGATTCCCACCTAATCCAACTAGCTTATTTTGGAAATTTGCATGTCAGCACATCTTTCTGTACATTCGGGGTCGTTTTGGGGCCCTAAACCATGTTTTTTGTCTTTCCATAGTCAAACTGTAGGCAATGTTAGGTTTTGATGACGTAATGTTTATTTCTCAAAATTACCTTTTCAATGATCTATCACATGCCTGAAGAAAAGGTTGTATGCAAAAGTTATGACCCCGAGAAGTTGAGGTACCAACTTACCTAGCAAGACCTATATAAATTTTGGCCTTTCATCTCCTAGGGTTAGGTTTTTGGATGTATAGGGTTTTGGAATTCATGAGTAATATTAAAAATGCCTATGGAGCCTCATTGTAATCATTCTACTCATACAGATGCACGTAGTAGCCACATCTTTTCTCAAAGATAACTAGCACCATTCGAGCAAGTTGTTTTGAGTTCTGTAATTTTATGGTTTCAACCTATTTCATTTATTCAATAAAAGTTATTGTTCACTAGATATATGTTTTTGTTCTCTGTATATCTATGTTATTGTATTCATTTGTTAGTCAGTTTGTTTCTCTCATAAATCTGGATCAATGGTATCAGAGTGGTATGCTCTTCATTTATTTTTCTTTGTGCATGTCCCCGACAAGATCTGGGTACAAGAAGTTGGAACTTGAACCAGTCGAGCCTTTGCAATATCGGTAGTGAAGATCCTGACAAAAACCCATGGGGGACGAAAATACATATGATGGAGTAGGATGTCCTTTTAAAATGTTTCTCGAGGAAGACCTTGCGAAACAAAGGAAGGAAATGATGGACAACTTTACAAAAATCCTTCGGTAGATGCCCACAACATAAGCATCTTCATCAAGAGGCCATGCAAGCCACTTCAAGTTACAGGTAAATTTTGATATTCCATTATTTGCAGGACTAATATATACAGATACTATAGATAAATGGTTGAATCTGCCTGAAGGGTATTTTCGGTCCACAATTTTTTCGATAGGGAAAAGATTACTTTTTCACTCCTCAAGACTGTCCCCCATGTTAAGGACTGGTGGGATACTTACTCTGAGAAAAGGGGCATAGAGTAATATATAATATTTGTGGTCGCCCCCACATGGGATTCCTTCAAGGACGTCATTAAAGAAAAATACTAGCGAGTTAGAAGCTACAAGGACCAATACACAAGATGGACTACCCTGCGTCAGGAAAGGGACCAAACACTACCAGATTTCAATAATATTTTCCATACCCTATGCACCAAATTAGGTATCAAAGACTCTTAATGACATCTAGTTCTCAAATACCATGGCTATTTGCATATATACATTTAAACAGAAATGGATTTTTTGGACATCGCATCATTGGGTACAACTTATAGATATGTTGTCAAGATCGAGTGAAAATTTAAGTAGAAGAGGTGAGAGTTTGGATCAACAAACTCCTCACAGCTGAACCAGGGAAAAGGCAGCTTGAACCCACATAACAACGGGAAGAGCAAATATGGTCACTCTCAGGACAACCAATATAAGACACAACACAAGAAGGGTAATGATAATTCGAAGGACATGGTAAAATGGTGTGAATACCATAAAATGCATTGGCACAACGTCGAAGAATGTCTCTCCAAGAAGTCACTCATGGTCGAGCTGAAATATTTCGAGTCATAGGTAGATTCTGACTCCAAATCAAATCCATAAGGAGGGAATAGATTATCGATGCTTAACCTAGTTCCACTATCGCTACCACGAAAGTCCATCTAAGGGAACCAGAAGAACCAAAGAAAGGGAAATGCCTCTTTCACTCATATATATGAGTAAAGGGGTCTCTACTTCATTTCATTATTGATAGCGGTATTCATAAGAACCTGATCTCAGTAAAGGTCATCAAGCGGCTGGACCTACCAATGACATCGCACCCACAACCCTACACCATCGGTTGGCTTTGCTAAGGAAAATATCTTTGTGTCAGCCAACAATGTCATATGCCCTACCAAATCAAACCTTTCTAAGGCAAGGTATCATGTGATATTTATCCCATTGAAGTTTGTGGTGTTCTTTTAGGAAAACCTTATTTGTGGAAGCGACATGTTGTGTATGAGTCTAGACCCCGTAGTGTTATTATTACTTTGGGTAGACAATTGTATAGGATACTAGAGGTAGTGTCACCTACCGCTATTTCTTTAATGTCTCCTAAGCAATGTAGTAAGGTCATTTCACATACCAGGAAGTTCGTCTTCTTTGTGATTTGTACTCACAATAAGGAGAAGGTCATTGTGACATACGTGGCCTCTACACTAAGCCTCTCTTTGTAGTAGAAGAAAGTGGATGGGATCATGGGAGAGTATAGAGACATCTTCTCCTCACCCACCGGGGTACCAACGCACTAGTAAGACAAGCATCCAATTGATCTAACCCTTGGTGCACCTCTGCCTAATGGACTAGTATATCATCACTCACTAATGGAAAATGACAAAATCAAGCGTCAGATACAAGATCTTATTCAAAAGGGACACATTAGATCCAACTCCTCCCCTTGCAGAAGTCTGATTGTATTACTACAGAATAAACACAAGACCTGACGACTCTACATTGATTAGAGAGCATTAAAAAAAATTACAGTTAGGAATCGGTACCCAATTCCTAGAATTGATGACATTCTTCACCAACTCAAGTGGGAAAAGTTCTTCAGCATGATTGACCTAATATATAGCTACCACCAAGTTCCCATCGAACCAACTGATGTATGGAAGACAACTTTCAAATCTAAAGAAGGTCTCTTCGAATGGTTGGTCATGCCCTTTGGCTTAACAAATGCACCAACTACTTTCATGAGGTTGATGGATGATGTGTTGAGACCCTTCACCAACTCTTTTGTGGTGTTATCTTTGGATGACATCCTCATATTCAACAGAACTTGGGAGGAACACATGCAACATATTCATCAGGTTTTGCACACTCTACGACAACACAAGCTATATTCCAACTTGGGAAAATGTTCCTTTGGCATGACAAAGGTCCAATACTTGGACTACATTGTTGATGAGAATGGGGTACATGTTGAGCCAGCTAAGATCCAAGTCAGTCATGACTGTCCAACCCTAACCACACTAACCGAGATTTGGAGCTTCTTAGGACTGGCTTGGGATTCTCCCATATTTCATGGGCCCTCATCCAAGTGACCAAGGGAGATGGCAGGGAAATGTTTACGTGGGGGAAGGAAAAAAAACAAGCATTTGATGATCTGAAGCATTGCTTGTGCTCAATTCCATTACTCTTTTTACCCAATCTGTAATAACCTTTCGATATTGAGACTGATCCATTCAACTATGTTGTAGGCACAGTTCTCACTCAGCATGGTCATTCAATAACATACCATATAGACACAAGAGAAGTTGCAGAACGACCGCCATAAGAAGTGGTCCACCTACCTGCAACAGTTCCATATCAACATCAAGTATAAGGCATGGAGCACAAATCATGTCGTTGAATACCTGAGTCAACCTGTCATGGCTGCACTCACCACTGTGCTCCATTCCTGTGGAAATGAGGCATCTGAGTGGCCCCAAATTTATCAACAATATCCAGACTTCGCCACCACTTATCATCTCTTGGGTACATGCATGAATACCACCGATTTTCACATTTAGGACAAACTATTATGCCATCTGAGCCATCTCTGTGTTCCTGCGAGTGAGCATGCAAAGCTAATTTGGGAGGCTCACTAAAGTCGGATGGCAAGACATTTTGGCATAGAGAAAAATGTGGTCATTCTATAGAAACATTTTTATTGGCCAAAACTTCGACAGGATGTCAGCAAGTATAACAGATATTTCACTACCTATGCCATTTCCAATCCATCCATAAAGAATAAAGGATTATACACCCCTCTTCCTAGTCCTGAGAGGCCTTGGGAATCCATCTAGATGGATTACATGTATAGCCTTGCATCCACCAAGAAAGGAAATGATTGTGTATTTGTGGTAGTTGATCGGTTTTAGAATATGGTCATCCTCACAGCCTACAAGAAGAGAATCACAGTGGCAGATACTGCCAAGATCTTCTTTTAACGAGTGTGGGTCCATTTTAGGATACCACAAACCGTCATCTCTGATCAGGAAAACAGGTTCCTCAACACATTTTGGTCTATTATTTGGTCACTATTGGACACCAATCTCACTAAATCCACTTCTTTCCACCCCCAAACCAACGACCAAGCAGAAGTCTTCAATCGAATGATTGTACACATCATGTGCATGTACAACTCTAAGAATCCATGTACATGGGATGAGAGTCTTCCCTATGTTCAACACAGCTACAACATGGCTCTCCATAGCTCCACCGACCATAGCCCATTTCAAGTGGGGATGGGATTCCATCCCTTGGGTCCCATTGATGTTGCATTACCTCTTGGAACCACACAGGTAGAATCTTCCCATGTTCATTCTAAGGCCGAAAAAGACACCATATTCATTGAGCGGATTCATCACATCTGCCAGTAGGTCTATGATATTTTAAAGAAATACAATGCTAAGTACAAGAAACACCATTATCAACACAAGGTATGACAACAGTTTCAGGTGGGAGACAAGGTCTGGTTACATTTACATAAAGAGCACCTTAAATGGCCTCATCGGAAGCTCAACCCACTTCACTATGGGCCTTACACTATCACCAAGGTTATGGGTATCAATTATTTTGAGCTCAACACTCCACCCTTCCTTGCCTTGAACCCAAAGCTCAATGTGGACCTCCTTCATCCATATTTTCCACCATTATTGGACACCTAAGAGATCACATAATAGCTGACACCAACAAATCTCAACCCTGACTGCATGGAACATGCATCCACTTATCAAATAGTGGACACACAGGTCAAGGGAACTCATGAGCAGAGTATACAACTTTATACAGTTGTCAAGAAAGGGAAGATCCTACACCAAGGAAAGTGGCTCACCTGGGGCCAAATTTAGCAGAAGTTTCCTCACTTGATGGGAGAACTTAATTTTTATCAAGTTTGGTTGTCATTGATGTCAACTCTTGAAGAAAGTCGGGTAGTGAATTCTGGTAGCACAAAGTTTTGGGTAATGGACCCAAGGTTGTTTCATGTATAATGGTATGAGTTTTAATATATTTTAATGTAAGACTATTCTAGATGGATATTACATGTCATTACATTTTTGGTGGTATTTGGAACATCACATAACTCCTCACAGTTAGAGAGTTATGGCCATGTGAAGTTGGAGAACCCAGGCTTGGGTAATGGACCCAAGTTTGTTTGATGGATAAGGGTATGAGATTTGATATATATTAAGGTAATACTATTCTATATGGATAATATATGTCATTCCATTTCTGGTGGTATGTCTAACATTACATAACTCCTCACGGTTTGAGATTTATGGCCTTACGAAGTTGGAGGACCCTCATATTTTGGCTTGAAGCCCCAAAAGGTCAAAGTAGTCAAATTGGTTTAAGAGATTTTAGAAGGTAAATAATAAATTGAAGTGATGAGTGTAATATAATTCAAAGTTAATAAAAACCAAATTATTTAAATAATAAAGTTAATGGACAAATTAGAAGGGGGTTAACCCTAAAATAAGAAATGTGGGAAAAGTGACCTAGAAGATGGTTTTAAGGAAGCTACTTGGAGAGTATAAACAAAAGGAAAGGCTCTCTCATTTTATAATACACTTGAGAATATTGAATATCTATAGGTGATTGAGGTAACCAAAGGATATATCAGACAAATTTTAGAGGGAAGGTGAAGAAAAGAGGGTCGGAATTCAAGGGAGGATACATTCTTTTGATGATGCTTTCTAAGGTATGTTATTTACAAGTCATATCACCATTTTCAAATTAATTTTTTTTATAGAATAATTCAGACCGTGAAATTTCTATTCCATTGAGGAAAAATATCCAAGTATCTGTGGTAAAAAATTTCGCTTGTGGTTCATTGTAGTTTTGGATTTACACTCCGTGGAAAATAGGGTTTGTGGATAGTCCTGAAAGTAGTCTAAAATAGATGTTTTGGGTAAAAACATCATAACTTATTCGTCACAGATACAAATTCAGTAATACCACATGTGTTGATTAGATTACAGTCTTTAGTATGCTTTATAACATTTTAAGATCGATTCAACAAATAATCCATGCGGGGCACACTCTACAAGGTCTCTCTCTAGAATAAACCATAATTCAACAAGGTATGCCATTTTTGCTATAACGCCTTTTATGAGAGGTTCCAAGTAGTGAAACCTGGAGGAATTGCATAAAACACATTGAATAACATTGTATATTAGTTTCAGATCTTTATTCATTATAGGTACATATTTAGGATTATTTCAAGTTAGGGTTGTTGACTAATCCAAAACTAGCCATGTGAGACTAAAGAAAAGTTTGATGAAAATGCTAGTCTCTTGTTGTTAAAGTTAAGGAAGGTTTGTAGGTATGTGATCATATACACCAGGTATATTACAGATTTACAAATCATATTTGGTTGATTATATTGATGAGGGATTTTGGTTGAGGTACATGTTGGGTACATGGTTGAGACAAGTAGTTGATGAGTTGGCACATACATGAGGTGTATAATTGATGATGTTGGTACATATTGATGATTCATAGTTGATGATTAGTTGACACATGATTGGTACATACTCGGTACATGGTTGGATGCACTTGTTTATGGTACATGTCGGTGCATGGTTGATGCACTTGTTTATGGTACAGGTTGATTATGGGTTGAGGTACAGGTTGATGCATGGTTGATGCATGATTTAGGTTTATTGCTACATTTTTACATTGGTATATCTCACAGTGGTAGTGTGATAGTGGTTTTATCATTCTATTTACACTTCGGGGTGGCTGGACGGGGAAATGATAGATGGTTGTAGCTGGAGAACATAGGGGGTTGTATCCTCCTTCTAGTTGTCGCCAAAGAATTGGGGAGTGGGAGCTTCCCTCAAATTGTAGCCTAAGAAAATATGGGGTTGGAGCCTCCTTCCAGTTGCAGCTGGAAAACAAAGGAATTTTGTGCTTCCAATGAATGTAATTCTTCAAGACATATACGAAAAAACATTCTGTGTTTTTCTCCCACTTTGGGTTTCCACATAAAACACGGTTGTACTGTGTATGTGTATGATTGTTCATTTGTTCATTTATGATTATTGGATGATAATTATAGATTGAAATAACACTTGGATTATTTGGTTAAAAAGGATTAAATTGCTCTATTACTGATTCACCCCCCCGCCCCCTCTTAGTAATCCAACAATTGGTTTCAGAGCAGGTTCCTTAAAAAATCAGTTTAACCACTGAAAGGTAGATTATGGAGAGAAACAAATTGTATAAAAATGGAATACCACGGTTTGATGGACATAAGTATTCTTTTTGGATCATAAGGATGAAGACATATATACAGGCATAGGGATTTGAAATTTGGCAATCAATTGTAGATGGATAAACAACACCAGCAGTTCCACCAACAAATAACAAAGCAGTAAACCTCGGTCAGAATAATTCCAAAGCCACAAATGAACTTTTGAATGGTCTCAGTGAAATGGTATTCACCAAATTTGCACATTGTAAATCTGCTAAATAGATTTGGGACAAGCTTTGAAATATTTATGAAGGAGATTCAAAAGTCAAAAAAATAAAGATTCAAACTTACATAGGTCGGTTCGAACAACTAAAGATAAAGGAAGATGAGAATATTGCAGCCTGCTTCTTACGAGTTGATGAAACAGTGAATGCAATCATAGGATTGGGAGAAGAAATCGAAGAATCTGTAATTGTTCAAAAGGTACTAAGATCTCTTCCTATGAGATTTGACTCTAAGATATCAGCAGTAGAAGAAAGATCAGATTTAAACTCAATAATAATGGACGAACTGCATGGAATATTCACAACATATGAAATGAGAACTGAATAGGAAAATCCAGATGTAAAAGAAGCAGCCTTCAAAGAATCCAAAAGATCAAAGAAAAAGAAAAAGAAACAAAAGAACATAACAGGAACAGTGACATCTCAGAAGATGATGAAGAAGTGGCCAACTTCGTCAAAAGACTGAATAAGGGAACCGAGGGTAGGTATAGAGCTAAGCTTCCTTTAATTTGTTTTAATTGTGATGGTATTGGTCATTTTGCTAACAAATGTCCTCATAAGAAAAAGAGAAATGATGAAGGTTACTCAAAAGGAAAACAAACATATAAAGGAAAAATAACTACAAAGAAATTTTTCAAGAAAAGTTTGTGCACCATAGAAGACATCTCATCATCAGATGAAGATGAAGTCAGTGACAGTGAGATAGGAAGAGTTTTATTCATGGAAGTAAAAGACTCTGATAAGGAAGACTCCGAAGAATAATATGAAGTAGTCGAAGAAGAAATTGAAGAGGCATAAGTTGACTACTGAGAAGAATTAATGTGTGTCATAGAAGTTATCAGAAGAGAAAAGAAGAAAAACAAGAAACTATAAGCAGAACTAGACAAGAAATAAGACATTCAAGAACTAGAACAAATGATCACAAAATTGAAGGTTCAAATAGAAGAAGATAAAAGAATTGAAGAAGCACTCAAAGATCAACTAGAAGAAAAGGACGAGATCATTGGAAATTTGGAAGCAAAGATTGTCACATTAATAAAGGATATTCAAAAGAAAAATATGCAGAATAGCTCAAAAGTTTTGGATGACATTATCAACAGTCAAAAATATCATCTTGAAAATACTAGACTTGGATACATTCAGAAAGAAAAGGGATCAAGCTCCAAAACAACAAAGCAAGAAACATATCCAAAAAACTATGCAGAAACAATCAAAGGGGATGGGAAGATATACAAGGAATATTACAGGGACACTCCTCCACCGAGAAGATTTAGATTTCAAAATCAACAACCAACAGATAGGCCTCAAGAAGAAGAAGGATCCATAAGAGCACCTCCTTTCAAAAAATATTCAACTCCCAGGTATCAAACTATATTTTTTAGTTTATGTTATGCATGTAGTAATTTTGGACATAAAGTTGTAAATTGCAGAGCTAACAACAGGAACATAAAAAACTTTGAAAGTCATGCACAAAAGGGTTATCCAAGAAGGCCTAGTGAAACACAAAGAAGACGTTACAATAGGTTTGAATCTTTGATCACTAAAGTGGAATGTTACAAATGTAACAACTTTGGACACATGTCCAAAGATTGTAGAATAACAGTCCCTCCTAGAGAACCGCAACAGAATAACAACAGTCACAGACAGGAACCTCAAAAAATGACATGGATAAGAAAGCAGAATCAATATAGAAATTAAGAATGCACACTCACTCTACAAGCTAAGTAGAAGAAACGTGGTTGGTATGTTGACAGTGGATGTTCAAAACACATGACAGGTGATAGAGACAAGTTTCTTACATTAATAAAGGAAAGAGATGGATCAGTCTCCTTCGGAAATGATGATTCAGTTAAAATCATTGGAAAATGCATAGTCAAAATTGGGAACAAGAATACAAATGAAGAAAATGTTCTAGTAGTAAAAGGTATGAAACATAATCTTCTAAGTGTGAGTCAAATGTGTGACCAAGGTCATAACGTTACTTTCGATTCACAAAAGTGTGAGATAAGAAAATAAGGTTCAAGAAAATTTATTGATACATCTGCAAGAACTTCAAGAAACATATATGTGTTAAGTGAAATTGGAAATGAAATTTTTTTTCTAGGAAAGGAGGATGAAAGTTGGCTATGGAATAGAAGAATGGGTCACAAACATTTCGATAACCTTGTCAAAGTCGACAAAAGAGAAGCATTCAGAGAAATTCCCCAGATGACAAAACCAACCAACACTTTATGCAAGCATTGTCAACAAGGAGAGAAAACAAAGACCAGGTTCAAATCAAAGGAATATTCAACGACAATACCACTGGAAATTGTGCACACTGATCTAGTTGGACCACTTACAACAAATAGTTTAAAAGGTGAGAAATACTTTATGTTATTAGTTGATGATTATACAAGAATGGCTGCAGTTTGGTTTCTCAAGAATAAGTCAAAATATTTTGAAAAATTTAAGATCTACAAGGAAATTGTTGAAAATGAAATAGATTCAAAAATCAAATGCTTGAGATCTGATAATGGAGGAGAGTTCACTTCAAAGGAATTTATGGACTACTGCAACAATCATGGAATAAAAAGGCAATTCTCTGTTGCTAGGACAACTCAATAGAATGGAGTTGTTGAAAGAAAGAACAAGATGGTACAAGAAATGGCTCGAACAATGCTAATGGATTCCAAATTGACAGATATATTTTGGACAGATGTAGTGCATACAATAGTTCACATTCAAAACAAAGTAATTCTCAAAAACAACACTAGAAAAACTCCCTACGAGCTATGGAAAGGAAGACCAACAAATGTGAAGCACTTCAGAGTTTTTGGAAGAAAATGCTACATCAAAAGAGAAGATGGCAGAATGAGAAAGTTTGATTCTCGTGTTGAAAAATGAGTACTTGTTGGTTACTTAATTACAAGGAAAGCATACAAGTGTTACAATTTGAGATTGAACAAAGTTGTGAAAATCATTAACGTAACAATTGATGAAACATGCAGACCAGAATCAAAGGAAAAAGGAAATGAATCAATGGAACATCCTTTCGAAGAAGAAGCAGAAGATGAAAAATAAGTATAAGAGGAAGATGAAGAGAATCCGATAGAAGCAGAAGAGAAAGTTCAACAAGTGTCTCCAAAGACACCTAGCAGACGAGTACAAAAGAATCATTCTTTAGATTAGATTATCGGAAAAAAGGATGCAGGAGTTGAGACTAGAAGAAGAATTTGTTCACCAGAACAAACACACCTAACACTCTTATCTACAATTGAACCAAACTATTTTGAAGAAGCAAGGAAGGATGAATTTTGGAATAAGGCCATGGATGAAGAATTGGATCAAATAGAGAAAAATGACACTTGGGAATTGGTTCTAAGGCCAAAGTATAAGCATGTGAATGCCACAAAGTGGGTATACAGGAATAATTTGAACGAAGATGGACAGGTTACAAGGAACAAAGATACATTGGTATGTAAAGGATATGCACAGGTTGAAGGAGTCGACTTTGAAGAGACAGTTTTCCCAGTTGCCAGAATAGAACCAATTCGATTGCTTTTAGCTTATGCATGCTCCAAAAATATTAAAGTGTATCAAATAGACGTAAAATCATCTTTTCTAAATGGAAAACTTGAAGAAGAAGTCTACATTGAACAACTAGAAGGATTTCAGTTGTCAAAGAATGCAGACTATGTGTGCAAATTAAAGAAGTCCTTGTATGGTCTAAAACAGACTCCTAGAGCATGGTACTCTAGTCTGGATAAATATATACAACAAACAAGGTTCGGAAAATGAAGTTTAGGCAACAACCTCTACATCAAGGTAAGTCAAGGTAATATTTTATTTATTAAAGTTTATGTTGATGATATTATTTTTGGTAGTGATAATGAAAGGTTAAGCCAAAAATTTGCAAAGGATATGAATAATAAATTTGAAATGTCATTACTTGGAGAACTATCCTTCTTTCCGGGACTTCAGATACATCAAAGAAACCAAGAAATTTTTATTTTTCAAACCAAGTATATCAGAGAAATGCTAAAGAGGTTTAGAATGGAATATTGCAAACCAATTATCACTCCCATGCAAACAAATTGCAAGTTAAGAAAATATGATGATTCAAAGTCTACATATCAGAGGCAATACAGGTCAATGATTGACAACCTACTATATGTGACATCATCTATACCATATGTAATGTATGCAGTTGGATAGGTGGCCTGATTTCAAGCAGTGCCAAAGGAATCACATGTATTAGCAGTGAAGAGAATTTTCAGATATCTCAAAGGAATAGAAAAGTTTGGATTATGGTATCCAAAAGGAAAGGATATATCTCTTATTGCCTACAAAGATGCAGATTGGGTAGGTTGTATTGATGACCGACGAAACACCAGTGGAGCAATGTTCTACATGGGTGAGTGTTTAGTATCAGGGATAAGGAAGAAACAATTATCAGTATCTGTATCTACAACCAAGGTAGGGTATATCGCAGCAACAACATGTTGTACACAGGCTCTTTGGATGAAACAAACTTTGGCATATATACATGTTAAGTATGATGAGCCCATTCCAATCTATTGTGATAATACAAGTTCCATCGGTATCTCAAAGAACCTGTTGATGCACTATAAGACAAAGCACATTCCAATCAAGTATCACTTTCTATCAGAACAGGTTGTAGAAAAGAACATCAAAGTTGAGTATGTCGGCACAAAAGAACAAGTGGCAGACATCTTTACAAAACCACTTCCATGGTAAGCCTTTGAGTATCTTCGCTAGAGATTTGGAGTTATTTCTACTCCAAAATTAATGCTTTTGAATGCTTATATTATCTGTCTTAGATGTACATGAGGAAGCACCATAAAGAGGATAGTTCATTCAGGGGGAGAAGCCCCGGATGGAAGGTTACCTTTACCATTGATGACAAAAGGGGAGAGATTCATCAGATGCAGAGATCAAAGGCATGGTTCGAGGGGGAGAAATGGTCTGAGAGATGCAGCGGAAAGAGGCATGTTTCCAGGGGGAGCATGAATGACATAATTTCAGTATTGCATCATAGTTTTTCCATCAATTGCAAAGGGGGATATTTTTTATTAAGGTTGGTTTTCATTAATTTCAACCCTTGAAGAAAGTCCGATAGTGAATTCCTATAGCACAAAGGTTTGGGTAATGGAACCAAGGTTGTTTCATGTATAATGGTATGAGTTTTAATATATTTGAAGGTAACAATATTCCATATGGATAGTATATTTTATTCCATTTCTGGTGGTATGTGGAACGTCACATAACTCCTCATGCTTAGAGAGTTATGGCCATGTGAAGTTGGAGAGCCCAAGTTTGGGTAATGGACCCAAGTTTTTTTTATGGATAACGATATGAGTTTTGATATATATGAAGGTAATACTATTCTATATGGATATTACATGTCATTCCATTTTTTGTGGTATGTGGAACGTCATATAACTCCTTATGGTTTGAGAGTTATGGCCTTACGAAGTTGGAGGACCCTCACATGTTGGATTGAAGCCCCAAAAGGTCAAAGCAGTCAAAGTGGTTTAAGAGATTTTAGAAGGTAAATAATAAAGTGAAGTGATGAGTGTACCATAATTCAAAGTTAATAAAAAATAATTTATTTAAATAATAAAGTTAATGGAGAAATTAGAAGTGGGTTAACCCTAAAATAAGGAATGTGGGAAAAGTGACCTAGAAGATATTTTTAAGGAAGCTACTTGGAGAGTATAAATAAGAGGCAAGGCTCTTTCATTTTATAATACACTTGATAATATTGAATATATATAGGTGAGTGAGGTAACCAAAGGATATCTAAGACAAATTTCATAGGGAAGGTAAATAAAAGAGGGCCGGAATTCAAGGGAGGATAAATTCTTTTGATGATGCTTTCAAAGGTATGTTATTTACAGGTCATCTCACCATTTCCACAATAACTTTCTTTATAGAATGATTCAGACTGTTAAATTTCTATGCCATTTCAGAAACATATCCAAGTATCCGTGGTATAAAATTCAGCTTGTGGGTCGTTGTATTTTTGGAGTTACACTCCGTGGAAAATATGGTTTGTGGCTAGTCTTGAAACTAGTCTAAAACAGGTGTTTCGGGTAAAAACATCATAACTTATTCATAACAGATCCAAATTTAGTAAGACAAAATTTTTTGGTTATATTACAGTCCTTAGTATTCTTTATAACATTTTTAGATCGATTCAACAAATATTCTGTGGGAGGGACGCTCTACAAGGTCTCTCTCTAGAATAAGCCATAATTTAGCAAGGTATGACATTTTTGCTATAAGTCTTTTTATGAGAGGTTCCAAGTAGTCACACCTGGAAGAATTGCATAAAACACATTGAAGAAAATTGTGTATCAGTTTCATATCTTTATTCATTATAGGTACACAATTATGATTATTTCAAGTTAGGGTTGTTGACTAATCAAAAACTAGTCATGTGAGACTAAAGAAAAGTTTGATGAAAATGCTAGCCTCTTCTTGTTAAAGTTAAGGAAGGTTTGCAGGTATGTGATCATATACAACAGGTATATTACAGAGTTACAAATCATATTTGGTTGATGATATTGATGAAATATTTTGGTTGAGATACATGTTGGGTACCTGGTTGAGACAAGTAGTTGATGAGTTGGCACATACATGAGGTGTATAGTTGATGATGTTGGTACATATTGATGAGTCATAGTTGATGAATAGTCGACACATGATTGGTACATACTCGTTACATGGTTGGATTCACTTGTTTATGGTACAGGTTAATTATAGGTTGTTTGGTACAGGTTGGTACATGGTTGATGCACTTGTTTATGGTATAGGTTGACTATAGGTTGAGGTAGAGGTTGATGCATGGTTGATGCATGATTCAAGTTTATTGGTACAAGTTTACATCGGTATATCTCACAGTGATAGTGTGACAGTGGTTCCATCATTTTACTTATACTTCGGGGTAGTTGGACGGGGCAAAGACAGGTGGTTGTATCCACATTCTGGTTGTAGCCGGAGAACATAGGGGGTTGTAGCCTCCTTCTGGTTTTAGGGAGGGAATTGGGGAGTTGGACCTTCCCTTAGGTTGTAGCTTGAGAAACTAGGGGGTTCGAGCCTCCTTTTAGTTTCAACTGGGAAACAAAGGAATTTGGTGCTTCAAATGAATTTAATTCTTCAAGACATATAAGAAAACACATTCTGTGGTTTTCTCCCGCTTTGGATTGTTCATTTGTTCACTTCTCATTATTGGATGATAATTCTACATTGACATAACACTTGGATTATTTGGTTAAAAATGATTAAATTTCTCTATTACTGATTCACCCCTCCTCTCAGTAATCCAACACTCAATGCAATGGAGACCATTTCTTGCTAAGGGGGGAGGACTGATCCAGGTGCATTTTGGTGGCCACCCACCTATTCCAAATGGCTCCTCTTGACATTTTTTAATTCAACACGTTATTTTGTACTTCTTTGTAATTGTGGGTTTACACTTCTGGGGTTTTTGAAGCCCTACAATTCTTCCAGCTGGAGACTGGTGGCCACCCACCTAATCCAACTGGATTATTTTGGATTTTTTCATGTCAAACATCTTTTTGTACCTCCAGGGCCATTTTGGGGCCCTAAACTGTGTTTTCTTGGATTTCCATAGTCAAAATATAGACATAGACATAGTTTGACAACATAATGTATAGTTATTGAAAATACCTTTCCAATGGTATACTACTTGCCTAAAACAAAGGTCGTATGCAAAAGTTACGACCCCAGGAAGTTGAGGTACCAACTTACCCAGCGAGGCCCACATAACTTTTGGAATTTCATATCCTAGGGTTAGGTTTTTGGATGTATAAGGTTTTTGAATTCATGAGTAATGTTAAAAAGGCCTCTAGAGACTCATTGTAATCATTCTCCTGAGATGAATGCACATAGCAGCCACATCTCTTCTCAAAGATAACTACCACCATTTGAGCAAGTTGTTTTCAATTCTGCAGTTTTATAGTTTTAGTCTATTTCATTTATTCAATATAAGTTATTGTTCACTGGATATATTTTGTTGTTATATTTATCTCTGTGTTATTGTATTCAGTCTATTAGTCAGTTTGTTCCTCTCATATATCCAGATTAAAAGTGTTGATGTTACACATACAATGTAGGTGTTTTGAAAATATATGCCTCCATGTTGATAAATTAAAGTGATTTTTAGTAGATCTTAGTTTATCACACTCAAAAATTTCTAAAACTCATCAATAATCATATGACCACTAAAATTTACATATCATCTTATTTCACCGAATGAAGGATGGCCCTACATATGGTTTCCACCTTCATTTTAATATGCCATATGCATATGCAAACCATTATTGTATATTATGTGTTGACATGTCATTGATATCAACAATGTAAATATGTGAATCATTACCACAAGGATCCAAAGAGGTCTACTCTAATTTTCCTATATGGTACTTGTTATCTACATAGATGCACTAGATGGACTTGCAGTTGAGCCACCAAAGCCTGAGCAATCAAATGCTCAAAATTCAGTGTTCAGAAGTTCAGTCAGTTTGTCCGACCAACTTTTAGTAAATTTACATACCCTACAGGGAATTGTAATAAGAGGTGTTGCATGATGAATTTTTTAAAAGGTTTAGCCACCTAAGGAATCAAAAGAAGTTATTACTCTAGAGTGTTTTCTTACTTGTTAATTAGATATTGCTCCATCAAGCGACTTATAACTTTCAAGTTTTTTCACTCGATTCCTCCAAAGATGGAGTATAAACTCATGGTAAGGACTTGGCATGGTATTATAAACATCTTGTATAATGTATATTACCATGCATAAAGTCCTCCTAGAGTCTCATGGAAATGTGCTAAGTTCCCCCTAGGATTTTTTAATTTTTCCAGTTAATAAAAAATTTCCTGCAAAATGGGTAATTTTAATTGTAAATTAAAAAAAGTATTAAAAGAGGCATAAGATGTTGTTGTATGCCATATCAATGCTCGTTTTCTAGCCTATAGCACCTCTTAAATCATTATCCCCCCTTTCTTGAGGCAAAAAAGTGATTTTAATCACTCAAAAATGATTTTTTTTCTCAAAAAGGTAAAAAAGACATAAAAATTCAATAAAAATAAGCATGCTATTATTGAGGAAACATGTTGGGAACATGTTTCCTTCATGTATTGAGTTATAGAAGGATGTGGTGACCTATCTAGGAGAGAGGGTGAGTTAGTTGAATGAGCTTGAATGGGAATAGATCCCAAGATTATGAACTCGCCCTTGCAAGCATATGTGGTGGATTCTAGAGGAAGGGTGCCAATCCCAAGAGGGATGACTCACCCTCTCCTCCTACCTCATCCATGTGGTGATTTATTATACCCCATGTGATTCAAATATCTTGATATAGTCAGTCCTCAATTTGATAGGTTTCCACTCACTCTCCCACTCACTTTCCACTCTACTCATGCGCCCCTCACACTTGGCATGCACACTTCACTTAGCTGTCACACCCTTGCCTTGGATATATCATCTAAGGAGCTATAAAATTAAGTGGACCCTTCCATTGGATGGTTAAAAATATCTGGACTTGGCTTGATGTTCTCTATTGTAATTCAAATTTTGCTATTCAAATAAAATCAAAATTCTTTGGAGGTCTACTCATTGGTGTGGTGGCTCTTTTGTGGATTGTCAAAATGCTATGTGTTTGAGGTGATGTAGTTTCATATGGTTCTTTCTTTATATTGTTAAATATTGGCCATTATAAAAGCATTGTTTCTTCTTTGGATAGAATCATTAAGCTTGGTTTCTTTACTAATTCTATTTTCTTTCTTATATTTGGAGATTATATGTGCATTATGTGTTTTCTATAACTAATTTTTCCATGAAGTTTCTTTTGTAGGTAGCACTTCTTATCTGATACAGTTGTGTAAGTGTTGTGAATATTTTCAGGATCTCAACAACTTGGAGGATTGGTGGAGCTCATTTCATTTGCCCCTTATTCAAGAAAATATTAAGGACTCAATTGGAAAATATCCTATGTTAATTAGTCCAAATTACTCTAAAGACTTTCATATATTTTCCTTTGCTTCAGAAGATACTATATCATGTGTATTGCTCCAAAAGAATGACGATGGTCAAGAGAAACCCATTGATTTTATGAGAAAGGAATTGCAAAACTATGATCTTAATTACACAATTATGGAAAGGAAAGTGTATGCCTTGGTCAAGTCCCTTAAGGATTTTTGGGTTTATGTAGGGTATTCAAGAGTTGTGGGGTATGTACCTCACCCAGCAGTGAAAGATATCCTAGCTCAACATGATTTCTTAGGAATCAGGGGAAAGTGGGTTTCCAAGATACCAAAGTATGATCTCGAGATAAAATACACTAAGTTAATCAAGGGTCAAGGATTAGGTCAAATGTTAACAAAAGGAAATGAACAAGATTTGGACCTAGTCTGTCAAAATAGTCAATTTGAGCTATTCTTGTTGTTTTCAAAAGTTAGATGAACACCAATGGTATATTGATATCATTTTATTTCTTATAAACCTCACATGCCCAGGTCACTTAATTGGTCATAAAATAAGGGCACTCGGGTTGAAAGAAGATAAGTATTGTATTATGCAGGATGGATTGGGGTGGAGGAACCCCTATGGGGTGATACTTAGGTGTTTTGATGAGCTTGAATCCAAGAGACTCATGGTTGACTTTTATTCAAGATTTTTCGGTGGGCATTTCGCAGCTAAAACTAGTTCCCACAAAATCCTCAGAGCATGTTATTATTGGCCATCCATTTTTTCATATGTGCATAAAATGGTTAAGGGTTTCCAGTAGTGTTAGTTGTTCGCAGGGATGCAAAATCTAGTAGCCTTACCTCTTCGGCCATTACTAGTCGAAGGCCCTTTTCAGTAGTGGGGGCTTGAATTCATCAATCAATTTAAAGATAATTAAATTTTCACTAAGTCGGTAGAAGATATAACCACCAAGCCAACAACCAACAAAGTAGTTATGAATTTTATTGAAGATAAGATTATTTCTAGGTTTGGTGTGCCCACCAAGATAACTATCGATAATGCCAAAGCCTTTAGTTCAAATATAATTATTCTCATTCTATTTCAAATATGGAATTATGTTTTCTGACTCTTCAAACTTATATCCCCAAGGAAATGGTATTGTTGAGTCTAGCAATAAGACCTTAATTAGTATCCTTAAGAAAATAGTTGGGGATAATAAGAGGTCATCGGATAACAAGATTAAATTTGCATTATGGGCTGACAAGATTACAAAGAAGAGTGCTACAGAAAAAAGTCCTTCTGAGCTTGTTTATGGGCTTGATGTCACCTTTCCAGTTCATTTAAATATTCCATTGTATCAGTTTGTTCATAAGTATACATTGGATGAGGATTTCCAACATTATAGAATTGATCAGTTGATTGATATTGATGAAAATAGAAGGAAATCCTTGGATCATAGAATAAGAAATAAATTAAAGGTGAAGAATATTTTTGATAATTATTCAAAGTAGAGATATTTCCACACAAGTGATACAATTATTATTTGGGACAAAATAAGAGAGAAGCCGGGAAATCAAGAAAAAATTGGTAGTCTATGGACAGGTAGATACATGATTCTGGATTTGTCCAGAAATAACTCTTTATTCCTTAGCAAATTTGATGGTGAGAAGTTGATGCTTCTAGTAAACGGTCAAATTCTCAAATTATTCTTCAGCAAAGTCATATGATGCCCATGTGGTCATCTTTTATATCATATTCTCTAACCCTTTTCCTTTGTACTTTACATTTTCATTTCCTGTACATAGTTAATTTATTTCCTTTTGTATATATACATGCATATTATTCTTTCAACTTATGTTTATTATTGAATTTTATATGGATATGTTACTCATGAGGCATTGATGATGCATGTTATTTGATTATGAATTCTTGTATGCTCTCCTTCAATAAAAGATCAAGCACACATCCCCATATGAGCCAATCTCAACAACTTGGAGGATTGATGTGTAACATCCCGCTCTGGCGCATTGAGAAAACTTATTCTTTGAGGACACCTGCTCGCAAGTGATCCGGACTATTATGATATTAAAACATTTGTCCTTGATTATGATGTGTTATGATAGATGACATGATGTTTTACTGCATTGACAAAAATAGGTGCTATTGACTCGGTTTTACTGAGTGAGCAGGGTTTTGACTCGGTTTTACTGAGTGAGCAAGGTTTTGGACCTTCAGGATGCAGAGGCATCGACATAACCCTTGGACTCCGGATCGAGTCAGGGAGTGTGCTATTGGGGTTGATTGTTTACTGTGATTTTAGTGCATTTGATTAGATGATATGATGTGGACATGTTCTGACACGATTTTTGATGATGCAGGTTGACGATAGCTTGCCGACCAGACTCACATATGAAGTAAAGGGGCCACACACAGCCTTACCACAACCTACTAGCACTCCTGCCGTGGCTCGAACTGTAGGTTAACGATTACCTAGTTCGAGAGGATCCATGATGTCGTGAGGGCAGACTGCGACAGTCACTCACGATGATTCTAAGGGGTGCGCAATAAGGCGAGCACCTTATTCCTTAGAAGCCTTTAGTCTCCCACAATTTCACCTAGTGGAGTGTCGACTCCAGGGGTTATTGATGTCTACCAATCATTCAAGAGGCGAGTGGCACCCTTGGAGCATCTGGTGCATCCTGAAGGGCACGTCGCACAAAAGAAACACAAGAAGCGAGTGGCACCCTTGGAGCACGTGGTGCGTCCTGAAGGGCACGTCGCGCAAAAGAAACAAAAGAGGTGAGTGACACCCTTGGAACACGTAGTGCGTCTTAAAGGGCACGTCGCAATGATGATGATAATGGAACAAACCTAGATGGCCTAAGACTAATATCTCATTAAGAAATTTTAAAAAATAACTTCCCTAATTAAAATGTCTCCTAGTTCAAAATCTAAGTCCTAAGTCTAAAAGCTAGGGGTAAAATTTTGTCTACCCTTAAGAAAAATACCTTATAAAAATAAAATAATAAAATTTTAAACTAAAAATCACTTAAGTAATAGTTATGGACTTCATAATTTTTTGGGTAAAATGAAGAGAGTAAGAACTTAATTAAAATCTGTGGATATCAAAGGTAAAGAAGAAATAAATTATTTAACTTGTGAAAGTGTAAAAATATATTAAACTAATAATAAAAGGAAAAGAGTAAATAACACATTTTTATCTTAGCTTGTGAGATGAAAACTACTTGGCTTATCTCTGCATGGGTTCTCGTCGAATTGATTGGTTTTCCTTTCTGTTCCCTGATGATTGAAATTGTGTTACGGTTATAAAATATTTCTTCTTACTCTGTTGTTGTATGTCGATTGGGATAAAAAAGATTTTATGACTGTGCTTTATATCACTGTGGGCGTTTATAGATTACAGTGGGCGTTTTATATAGTATTATGGGTGTTTTGTACCACTGTGGGCATTTATATATTACAGTGGGCATATTTATATTGATGTGGGCGTTTTTATATGAATATGGACGTTTATATATGACTGTGGGCGTTTTATACCATTGTGGGCATATATATATATATATTACAGTGGGCGTATTTATATTGATGTGAGCGTTTTTATATGACTGTGGGCATTTATATATGATTGTGGGCGTTTTATATATTATTATGGGCATTTTATATCACTGTGGGTGTTTATAAATTACAGTGGGCGTTTTTATATTGATGTGGACGTTTTTATATTACTATGAGTGTTTTCTATTACTGTGGGCGTTTTGTATATCACTGTGGGAATTTTCATTTTTGTAAATTTAGATATGAGAATTCGTTCCGGCAATAGTTGTATGGGCATTTTCGTTTGTGTAAATTTAGATCTGAGAATTCATTATGGCAATAGTTGTATAGGCATTTTCGTCTTTGTAAAATTAGATTTGAGAATTCGTTCTGGCAATAGTTGTATGGGCATTTTCGTTTTTGTAAAATTAGATTTGAGAACTCGTTCTGGCAATAGTTGTATGGGCATTTTCGTTTTTGTAAATTTAGATCTGAGAATTTGCTCTGGCAAGAGTTGTATGGGCATTTTTATTTTTGTAAATTTAGATCTGAGAATTCGTTCTGGCAATAGTTGTATGGGCATTTTCGTTTTTGTAAATTTAGATCTGAGAATTCATTCTGGCAATAGTTGTATGGGCATTTTCATTTTTGTAAAATTAGATCTGAGAATTTGTTCTGGCAATAGTTGTATGGGCATTTTCATTTTTGTAAATTTCGATCTGAGAATTCGTTTTGGCAATAGTTGTATGGGCATTTTTCGTTTTTGTAAAATTAGATCTGAGAATTTGTTCTGCAATAGTTGTATGGGCATTTTTGTTTTTGTAAAATTAGATCTGAAAATTCGTTCTGGCAATAGTTGTATGGGGATTTTCGTTTTTGTAAATTTAGATCTGAGAATTCGTTCTAGCAATCTACCTTGTAACTCTATTACTGAAGAATCCCCCTTTGGCACTTTCGTGTTGTAAAGGTGTATTGTGATTGTTCTAGAAATGTGATTGGGTAATTCGTTACTGGATTGGGTTGTTGGCAATATCGTTTGTAATGGTGGATGTATTTACTTTATAATAGTTTTCTGGTTGTAGATCAACAAGGCACCAACTTAATAATGTGAATGAGTGTAATGATTATATTTCTGACGACCTTGAATTAATGATACACAAGTTAGAGGTTATAATTTCAAGGTAATCTATGCCTTTAGATTTCTAAAAGATAGGTTATTACTGAAAGGATATTTTATTCTTCATAAGGTTCAAGGAGTGGTGCTTTTAGAAATTTAGAAGGCAACGAGGGATTACTCCTCTAGTAAAAAAGAAATCTTCTTGTTTAGCTAGTCTTATTGATTTAAGTTAGATGAGATAACTTATTTTATTCTAGTAGTAAAATGCAATGTTAGGGTTAGATAACATAAGGTGAAATTTTAAATGTTATTTTTATTTGCACTGTTATGGCCATATAATGTAAAGATGTTGGTGTCTTATTGTACTGTTATTGAAATTTTATTATAAATGATAACATAAATGGTATAGTAATGTGTAACTGTATTGCCACTGTAAAATAGTGTCCATAATATGTAAATGTAATATTTTATTTCAATATAAAATAAAATATAATGTTAGTGGTTGATAACATGATATGTAATTTTATTGTTATTTTGAATGTAAGTTATGGTAATATAAGATATATAGACATTGTCATTTTATTGTAATGCTATTGAATTTTTACTATTATTGATGACACATAAAATATAAGGTCCTTGAACTAAGTACCATAAATTATTATGATTTAGTAAATGGGGATTTGCAATTACTTCAATTTACATTATTCTAAGGTTGGGTTGGGTAACTCGTCGATTATTGGAATTTAAATGGAGTATTTGGTCTGTAATTAATGCCAATTGAGTCGTAGAAATACCTTGTCTTGACAATGGTTGGTCGTTGGCAGAGTCCTTCTGACTTGCGCATTCCGTAGAGGACGTGTTTTTTCATTTGATAATTGTTGTACTTGGTTGTGATCATTTAATTGCTTGGTTTGCTTGTGTCAGGTGGGATGTAGACACCTCCATGTTCCTCAGAACAATCACCAGCCCTCAGACCTTAAATGGTTTAAATTGATGGGAACCTGGGCTTGAGCATTGCTTATGTTTCTTGGAGGTCCTAACCATTGCAGGGTAGGACGGGCGGGTAGTCAGTCTTACTTATTGTCGATTGATCGTCATTAAATGCATGCAGTTACTTGTTGTGCATATTATGTCATCTTGTTGTGTTCATCATGGTTTTCGCCTTGTTCATCGTCGGGTGGCGACGCAGAGTCGAATGTATTTATTTCCCTTGGACATGCATGCACACACCTCTAAACAAAAAAAAAATTGCACTTGTTCTAAGAGGTTTGTCGGCGTAACGAGGAGGTTCGTTACATATGGTATCAGAGCGGGGTTCAACCCGTGACTTGGGATCGCTATGGCCTTCGTTGACATGATTTGATATTACTGTTGCTAATCGAGTTGATTGTGTGCGTGCAAGTAATCATGGTTAGAGAACGCCGCGGAGGTAGACGACGGGGTGCTAGGGGAGGAGGCATGATGCCCCCAGTAGCATCCACGTCGGAGGGGTCTAACCCCTAGGGAGACGAGAAGGTTCTCGGACAGGAGAAGATAGCAGTTGGAAATGTAGTCGGGATGATGAGATCCTTTCAGTGCATGTCCGAGACACTGATCAGCCATTTGGACAGAGATGAGGCTAGGGCACCGGCACCCGCTGAGGTTTCTCCGCGTGCACCAGCCGTTATTGGTAGCATTCATCGTGAACTCGAGAAGGTCAAATTTCCCAAGTTCTTTGGTGCTCCGGACGGCGCAGCCACCAAGGCATGGTTGGAGAACATGGTGATGTGCTTCGCACTTCATGATTATACCTCCAACATGAAGGTCCGCATGACGGTCTTTCAACTGAAGGGGAGCGCTCTTCTATGGTGGAAGACGCTCCTACCGCAGCTGAACATGGTCGTCAAAGATGTGTCATGGGAACTGTTCGAGGAACGATTCTGAGAGAGGTACCTTTCAAAGGAATTCATTGAGCGTCAGCTCAATGAGTTCAACGCCTTGCGACAGGGAGGTTATACGGTGCCCGAGTACGAGGCCTTTTTTATAGAGATGCTCTGGTATGCTCTGCACCTTAACACCAAGAAAATAAAGGTAAACAGGTTCGTATTCGGCCTTAACGACAGCCTGCGTGCAAAGGTTATGATTTTGATGCCTCAAACCTTGCACGATGCCATCCAGAAGGCCCTCATAGCAGAGGAGGAGCTTATCAGTGGGGGTCAGACCAGGACTCCAGCGAGACCAACAGGGTAGGTTTCATCTGGAACACAGCAGCACCAGATACCAACGAGACATACGCCGGGATATCATGGCTTCTAGAGGGGATCCACTTTCACTACACCCCGGCCACCACCGCCTCAGCAGCAGACACCTTATCGGGGACCATTGCATCAACAGTAGCATCGCTCGCAGCAGCATTAGTTTAGGCCTATTCAGCAGAACAGACCAGGGTACCTAGCCGGTGGGCCGTCATCTTCTACTTCGGGTACCAGGACTACTGGGTCGAAGAAGGGGTGTTGGATGTGTGGGGAGACACACTACCAATGAGACTATCTTGTGGAGAAAACCTGAGCGTCTGGATCAGCAGGACCCACTACCGTGGGAGATATGGGAAGGGCCCATCAGATTCATGCGGTGGTGAATAACCGCCAGGCAGAGAATCAGTCGACTGTGCTCAAGATGACAGGTACTATTGCTGACCAAACCCTTAGTATTTTGATAGATCCTGGTGCTACCGAGAGTTTCATTTCTGGTGTAGCATTAAAAAGGATTAAGGTAAAGGAAGTCGAACATGATAAGTTTAGATTTGTAGAGATGGCTTCGGGAGCCAAACAGAAGGTTGGAGGAAAGGTTACAGGTTGTGCCCTTAACCTGGGAGAGNATGGGAAGGGCCCATCAGATTCATGCGGTGGTGAATAACCGCCAGGCAGAGAATCAGTCGACTGTGCTCAAGATGACAGGTACTATTGCTGACCAAACCCTTAGTATTTTGATAGATCCTGGTGCTACCAAGAGTTTCATTTCTGGTGTAGCATTAAAAAGGATTAAGGTAAAGGAAGTCGAACATGATAAGTTTAGATTTGTAGAGATGGCTTCGGGAGCCAAACAGAAGGTTGGAGGAAAGGTTACAGGTTGTGCCCTTAACCTGGGAGAGTTTGTCACGAGGACCAACCTATACGTCACGATCTTAGGATCTTATGATGTCGTGATTGGTATGGATTGGTTGGAATCACATGAGGCGATACTCAACTATAAGACGAAACGGTTGAGTTTGGTCGATGACGAAGGACAAATACGTGTGATTGTAGGATGGAACCAGGGAGTTTCCCTGAGGTTCGTCTCTTCCTTACAGTTATAGAAGAGTATGCGCAAAGGGTGCAAGCTTTATGCGATCCTTGCACTAAACAAGAAGGGAGTAGAGGAAGGTCTAGAACACTGTCCGGTGGTGAGAGAATTTGCAGACATGTTTCCGGAGGAGTTACCTAGGATGACGCCAGAGAGGGAATTGGAGTTTACCATAGACCTAAAACCGGGGACTGAACCGATAGCAAGAATGCCTTATCGGATGTTGACCCCAGAGTTACAAGAGATGTAAATGCAACTGAAGGATTTGTTGGACCTGGGACTGATATGTCCTAGTGTGTCACCATGGGGTGCACCGGTTATTTTCATACGAAAGAAGGATGGATCGTGGAGGCTTTGCATTGACTACCGTCAATTGAACAAGGCCACGATCAAGAATCAGTATCCCTTGCCAAGAATGGATGATCCATTCGATCAAATGAAGGGTGTGATGGTGTTCTCCAAGATCGATTTACAATCCGAGTATCACCAGTTATGGATCAAAGAGGATGACATCCCTAAGACCGCCTTTAAGACGAGATTTGGACATTACGAGTTTATTGTTTTACCGTTTGGACTGACAAACGCCCCAGGGGTATGTATGAGTTTGATGAACGGGGTGTTCTGTGAGTACTTGGACAAGTTCGTCCAAGTGTTCATTGACAATATTTTGATTTACTCTTATACAACGGAGGAGCATGATGAGCACTTGCGCTTGGTACTATAATGTCTGCGAGAGCACAAATTGTATGGGAAATTGTTCAAATGATCTTTTTATCAATCGAAGATTCACTACTTAGGGCATGTCATCTCCGACGAAGGCATCGTCGTAGATCCAGCCAAGGTCGAGGCTATTATGGAATGGCCTGTGCCGATGAATGTCACGGAAGTGCGTAGATTTATGGGTTTAGAAGGATACTATCGACGGTTTGTCGAGGGATTTTCAAAGATAGCAAATCCGATCACGGAATTGCAGAAGAAAAACAAGAAGTTTGTTTGGACCGAGAAATGCGCGGAAGCATTTTAGAGGCTTAAGGAGTTGTTAACAACAGTGTCAATACTAAAGGTCCCTGACATGGACACAGACTTCTTGGTATGCACAGACGCATCCAAGGAAGGTTTAGGCAGAGTCTTGATGCAAGACGAACGAGTGATTGCTTACATTTCGAGGAAGCTGAGAAGGCATGAGGAGAACTACGCAACGCACGATTTGGAGTTATTAGCCATCGTATATGCCTTGAAGTTTTGGAGACACTAGCTTGTTGGACGAAAATTTGAACTAAAGACTGATCATTGTGGACTACAACACATTTTTACGCAAAGCGACCTGAATGTGTGACAACGACGTTGGTCAGAATTTCTTAGCGAGTACGACTTTGAGATTACTTACATAAAGGGAACACTGAACCGTGTGGCAAATGCTTTGAGTTGGAGACCACGCATATTTTTGGTGTTGCCTCTTCATAAGAATCTCCGTGAGAATATTCTCACTTTACAGTGTGACAACGACTGGTACAAAGAGTTCGAGGGTTTTATCGGACAAAAAACAATGATGGTACCGCAATATGAGGGATTTTCATTTGACAGCGATGGATTATTGAGGTTTAAAATTCGGATTTACGTACCGCCAAACAACGAGTTGAGGATGCAGAGCAGTTTACATGGCTCACCCGGTAGTCACGAAGATGAGGGTAGACCTTAAACCCTTATTCTTCTGAAAGGGAATGAAGGTCGACATAGTCAACTATGTGGCCAGATGTCTAGAGTGCCAGCAGGTAAAGGATGAACATAGACACCCAGAAGGATTACTACAACCACATGCCATTCCGAAATCGAAATGGGAGGTTATTTCGATGGATTTTATTGTTGGATTTCCATTGACGACAAGGAGACACGACTCGATTTTCGTAGTAGTAGACACTCTGATGAAGAGTGCTCACTTTATACCTGTGCGTACGACGTATCAGGCACCTGACATAGCTAGAGTTTTCATCAGTGAGATTGTGAGGTTGCATGGCATGCCTAAGAGGATTATATCCGATCGAGGATTGGTGTTTACTGGACGATTTTGGACGAGTTTCCAAGAGGCCTTGGGAATCCAACTTAACTTTAGTACTGCGTATCACCCAGAGATAGACAGACAGACCGAACGAATGAACCAGACCTTGGAGGACATATTGCACATGTACGTAATGGACCAACAAAAGAGTTGGGAAGAATTTTTGCCACTAGTGGAGTTCACTTACAACAACAGTTACCAAAGCACCATTAAGATGGCGTCCTTCGAGTTTCTTTACGGGTGACCATGTCAGATGCCCTTGAGTTGGGATCGGCTTGAGGATAGTGTCCTTGTGGGACCAGAAGTGATCCAGGTAATGGAAGAGAAAATGAAAACCATAAGGCGAAGGATTAAAGAAGCACAGGATCGACAGAAGAGTTATGTCGATGCGCATCCAGTCGACCATAGTTACGAGGTCGGCGATCGAGTCTTCTTGTGAGTTAAACCGCATAAGAGTTTGATCAAGTTTAGAAAGGGAGCTAAACTCTCTCCTAGGTTCATGGGACCTTTCGATACTATGGAGAGAAAAGGGCCCGTGGCCTATCGATTAGCCTTGCCTGATTCTTTGAGGAGTATGATCGATGTTTTTCATGTATCTATTTGAGACATTATATTAGTGATCCTACACATGTGATTGACCTGAGATCCTTGAAAGTATCCAACGAGGGAGAAGTCATGGTTGAGTTGGTTCGCATCTTAGATCATCGCGTTAGACAGTTGTGACGTCGAACGATAGATTAGGTCAAGGTCCAGTAGGACAATTATAGTCCGCACTTGGCGACCTGGGAGGACACATATGATATGCGCCAACAATTTCCAATTTTGTATGATAGATAGACTTATGATATTGTGATACACTTATTTCGACACTTATACTATGAAACTTCGAGACAAAGTTTAGACCAAGAGGGGGTTTATGTAACATCCCGCTTTGGCGCACTGAGAAAACTTATTCTTTGAGGACACATGCTCGCAAGTGATCCAGACTATTATGATATTAAAACATTTGTCCTTGATTATGATGCGTTATGATAGATGACATGATGTTTTACTGCATTGAGAGAGACAGGTGCTATTGACTCGGTTTTACTGAGTGAGCAGGGTTTTGGACGTTGAGGATCTAGAGGCATCGACGAAACCCTTGGACTCCAGATCGAGTCAGGGAGTGTCATGTTGGGGTTGATTGTTTACTTTGATTTTAGTGCATTTGATTAGATGATATGATGTGGACATGTTATGACATGATTGTTGATGATTCAGGATGATGATAGCCTGCCGATCAGACTCACATATGGAGTAAAAGGGCCACACACGACTACCAGAGAGGTTTAGGGAGAGGTGTGGACAACAACCCTACCACAACCTACTAGCACTCCCACCGTGGCTTGAACTGTAGGTTAACAATTACCTAGTTTGAGAGGACCCACGATGTCGTGAGGGCAGACTGCGACAGTCGCTCATGATGATTCTAAGGGGAACGCAATAAGGCTGGGGCCTTATTCCTTAGAAGCCCTTAGTCTCCCACAAGTTCACCTGGAAGAGTGTTGACTCCAGGGGTTATTGATGTCTACCAATCAGTCAAGAGGCGAGTGGCACCCTTGGAGCATATGGTACATCCTGAAGGGCACATCGCACAAAAGAAACACAAGAAGCGAGTGGCACCCTTCGAGCACGTGGTGCATCCTGAAGGGCATGTCGCGCAAAAGAAACAAAAGAGGCGAGTGGCACCCTTGGAGCACGTAGTGCGTCCTGAAGGGAACGCCACAATGTTGATGATAAAGGAATGAACCTAGATGGCCTAAGACTAATATCTTATTAAGAAATTTTAAAAAACAACTTCCCTAATTAAAATGTCGCCTAGTTCAGAATCTAAATCCTAAGTCTAAAAATTCGCTAGGGTTAAAATTTTGTCTACCCTTAAGAAAAATACCTTATAAAAATAAAATAATAAAATTTTAAACTAAAAACCACTTAAGTAATATTTATGGACTTCATAATTTTTTGGGTAAAATGAAGAGAGTAAGAACTTAATTAAAATCTGTGGATATCAAAGGTAAAGAAGAAATAAATTATTTAACTTATGAAAGTGTAAAAAGATATTAAATTAATAATAAAAGGAAAAGAGCAAATAGCGCAACTGCCATTTTGGCTCTAATAAAAAGGGGAAAGAAGGGAATAATAAAAATTAGGAAAATAAGGAATGAAGGAAACATAATAAGGAAAAGAGGGGAACTTATGGTAAAAGGCGAGGTCAACATAGTAAAGAATATGCAATTAAGAACCTTCTAATTTGAACTAAATTAGCAACTTCATTTTAGGGAAAGTATTTAAAACTTGTAAGGGAATCTAGGAACACCTAGGAGTAAATTTAGGAGCAACTCTAGGCGGGTGAGGGAAATAAGACAATTTAATAAATTAAAGAAAATAGTTAATGGAGAAACGTGGGGGATGGATGACACTTGTACGAAGAAGAGTTTTTAGAAGATTTTTATTAAAACTTAATTTAAATGAGATTTAGGAAAATATGGAAGTTCAAAAACTCTATAAAAGAAAGGGAAGAGAATGAAGAAAAAAATTGTCAGTTAGCGTAACGTTACGCTGCCGAATTTGTGACTTGACTGATTACTTGTGGGGAGTTGGGATTTCCCAGCTCAGATAGGAGTGGTAGCTCAGCCTTGTGAGGCGAGCTAGGAGCTAGATGTACCATCTAGATAGTGTGTGGCTCCTTTGTGGCTCGGGGGGCGAAGGGGGAGGCAGAGTACCCCTAGCTTTGGCTGGGAGGTACCGGTGAAGTCTCGACAGTCGGCAAGCGAGAGCGACACGGAGCACGCGGACGTCACTCAGAGCAGGCAATCAGACAATGGTATGTTTTTCATTTTTCATGATAGAAGGTATTAGGACCTTGGCCCTCTCTTATTGTTATCAACATTTTTATCTTGTCTTGTGAGATGAAAACTACTTGGCTTATCTTTGCATGGGTTCTTGTCGGATTGATTGGTTTTCCTTTCTGTTCCTCGACGATTGAAATTGTGTTATGGCTATAAAATATTTCTTTTTACTCTGTTGTTGCATGTCGATTGGGATAAAATACATTTTATGACTGTGTTTTATATCACTATGGGCGTTTATAGATTACAGTGGGTGTTTTATATAGTACTATGGGCTTTTTATACCACTGTTTGTTAAATATAATGTAACCGCAACAGTCTGACTGTACACTGCCAGCTGTCCTGGCCAACTGTAATTTCTATTCTTGATTTTCTTGAGCCTATTTAGCTCAACTATTTCCCTTTGCATAGTACTCTCTTCACAACTTCTTCAGACTTACTTCTTCATGTACTCATTTTGTACTATTCTTCATATATTCTAATATACTATTTTATTTTCTATCTTTTTCTCTCTGCATTTCTTGCTTCACAATTTATCATGGTATCAAAGCTTCAGTAGTAAGCCTCTTCACACAGGTGGGAGAGCAACACGATCCTCACAGTGCAGAGCTTCACGTATCTTGAGAGCACGCGACACAGACTTTTCACAAGGCTTGGAGAGATGTCCGTAATACTCTTTAAAGATCAGCGTAAGAAGCTCATGCGACAAAGCAGAGTGTACAACGCTCAAAAGATCAAGGAAGAAGAGAGTGCAGAAGAAGAAACTTTAAAGATTCTTGAAATTTTCAAGAATCATCAAAGAATTCATGAAGAAGAGCTTCAGAAGGCAGAAACGTTGAAGATTTCATAGAATTCGCTTAAATTTGTGAAAGATTGCTGCAGAAGGCAACATCGTTTAAAGATTTTTGGAAATCGCTCAAATCTATCAAAGATTGTAGTAGAGGACAAAGAACTCGTGAAATTCTTTCAAATCTTTGAAAGATTCATGAATCTTTCTTCCACAGGAGCAAAGTGTGATGTCTCATCCCCAAGATTAGGCCAGCAGGGAGTGACTTAGTAGTCTATAGGTTCCCGTAGACTATAGTCAGGCACAAACAGGGAACCAGATGGAGAAATAAGGAGGAATTGAGGCTAAACGATAAATTAAGCCAAAATACTTAGGAAAAGTCACTTAAGCCTAAGTCAACAGAGAATTAGAATGAAAAGGTGATAAGGGGGTGACTTAAATGACAAATAACTCACTTAGGAGGAAAGGCGCCTAGGTTAAGTGATGTCAACGAAGAATTAGGTCAAGAAAGATATAAAGAGAGGAATTTGACCTAATTCCTCATTATGAATTGTTATGATTTGATGTTGAGAGCTTCCAGAGGAGGAAGAGAGCCGACCCTATTGTTTTGTGGATTTCTGGAGGAAACCACCACCCTTGATCGGTTTCGGTGTTGAGAGACACACCCTAGCCCATCGGAGATACCATCCATGTGTTTCATCGTGCATTTCAGGAGTATTCAGTGTGGAGGGCGCAACTTAGCCAAGGAGGGCGCAAGCTATTTGGGAGATTTAGAGATCTGCAGTAGACCGTGGTCCCGATTGCAGATTCATTCCGACCCAGTAGAGATCTAGTCAGGGTTCTTCCATTGAGACATTCACCATCATATTTCGACGGTGGAATCTTGCAAAGCGACCCATACAGTTGTTTAGGGTGCCATCATTCTGGGCAGACGTTTGGCCTTGCATGCAGGGGTTTCCTATCAGATCTGGCCAAACCCTTGCAACCCATTTCCTTATTGGACGAGGCGATCGTTTTGAGCTACATAGTGGCAGATTCTGACGATGGAATCCATTGGGGCGCATTCAGTGCCCAAGGAGGGGTGCAAACCCCCCAGGGGTTCAGATCTAGTGCCGTAGAGGTCCGTTCTGAGTTCCGTCAGACATTATTTCCAGTGCAGAGGCCAGGGTGCATTGATGGGAGTAGTTTCAGGTTCATTCTGACGGTGGAGTTTTGAGATCGATTTTTCCAGCTGATAGCGGTCACCGTGCTCATCCGAGATCGTTCATTTTGGTCTTTCTATCC